>CM053761.1:2862660-2877996 GCA_028658305.1 Pachyuromys duprasi
TGGTGATGGTGGTGGTGGTGGTGATGGTGGAGGTGATGGTGACAGTGGTGATGGTGGTCATGGTGATGGTGGTGATGGTGGAGGTGGTGATGATGGTGGTGGTGATGGTGGTGGTGGTGATGGTGGTGGTGGTGGTGGTGGTGATGATGGTGGTGGTGATGGTGGTGGTGGTGATGGTGGTGGTGGTGGTGGTGGTGGTGGTGGTGGTGGTGGGGAGATGGTGGTGATGGTGGAGGTGGTGGTGGTTGTGGTGGTGGTGATGGTGATGGTGGTGATGGTGGTGGTGATGGTGGTGGTGGTGGTGGTGGTGATGGTGGTGGTGATGGTGGAGGTGGTGGTGGTTGTGGTGGTGGTGGTGGCGGTGGTTGTGGTGGTGGAGGTGGTGGTGGTGGTGGTCGTGATGAGGTCAGTGTGCAGTTTCCCCATTCTCCCTACGGCACACATCACACCCACCCAGCGCAGTGGTTCTGCATCCCCAGTGCTGTGACCCTTCCTTGCAGTCCTCTGTAGTGACCTCCGATGATCGCGTGACTCGTTGGCACTTCATGTCTGCAGTCTGCTGCTGTCACGAATCAGAAACATCCTGTATGCGGTGAGCTGATATGCAAGCCCTGAAAGGGCTCAGGGCCACAGCTTGAGGACTGCTGAGCTAACGCCGGAGGGCCCAAGTGAGGGGTGTGCCCTGCACTTCCGTGTCCTCGGGGACCCGGTCAGGAAACCTCGCAGGCTTGTGGCTCCGCAGCTTGCCCCACTGATGGTGAGTATCAGGCAAGCATCAGGGGAGCTACCCTGAACATGCCACCTGCCACAGCCGGAACAGACCTGACCTACGCTGTAAGAGGCCCGAAGCCCCTCAGAACCCAGGGCACCCTGCAGGGAGACAGGACAGGCTCTGGCTTCACTGCTGTGGGGAGAGGGTCAGCCGCGAGCAGTGATTTGCTGGAGTAAATTTATGTTTAAAATGATGTGTTTACCTGTGTGTCGTAGGGTGTGCACCTCAGGTGCCCGTGGATGTCAGGAGAGACTTTCGGGACCTGGTTCTCTCCTCCTGCCATGACAGTTAGCATTACCGGTGGGACAGGCTGTGGCGCCTCTAGGAGATGGCCTCTGAGATTGGACAGAGGCCGCAGGGTCCTGGGCAGGAGCTTTTACCTGCAGCCATCCTGCTGGAACAGGAAGTTTATGTACTTTGACTAGACTTCCCAGAAAGAGGAAGCAGTCATTGCTGTTACCTTTTTGTTTCCTTTTACCTCACAATATGGACACAAGACAACTCCCCACCCCTTGATAAACCAAGCCTTCGACATTTTAGTTAATATACCGTTTCCCTTCCCCCACTCTCAGGCACACTTCACCTCTTGGGGCTTGAATGACTTTTGGCTTTCGCTTCACCCCAACACTCCTGGGCCCCAACTAGGCCTGGCAAAGCCTGAAGCTCTGAGGACAGGGGGCCCTTAGCGGGTCAGCCACAGCTCAAAGCAAACTTGAGTCTCCTCATCAGGCGCCAGCTGGACTTCCCACCCCAAAGGGGAGGAGCCCCTAAGGGACCTGCTTCTCGAACCCCATGGGTTGGTGTGTCTCCTCTCAGGGGGATCCTCCAGGCTCTGGTAGGCTTACCATTCTTTACTAGAGGTTTGGAGGAAGCAATTCAAGGGAGAAATCCGCTCTGGGTCCCTCACTCTGAGCGTGACTCATTACTTAGCACACACCAAATGGCTCTCCACTGCCCAGGCAGGAGTGCAGAGTTACATAAGCGGCCTCCGCAGCTGCTGCTGGTAATTGAAAGTGAAGCTCTCCCACTTGAAGCCTGCTGGGAGTGGTGTGACTCTCTCTCACCCGATGATACCATCTTTACGGGAGAGGCCCCCAGAGCCAGGGTGTGGGGCGTGAGCTGGGGTGTTCTGCACAGTAGGCCTGACATCTGAATAGCTGGTGCTTCTGCCTCGTTAAAACGTGGCCTTTCCACAGCGTCTCTGATCTTAATCTCCCAAACGAGCCGGAGCTGAGCGGCACAGGGCAGGATCTGCCTGGCTTTGCAAAGCCCAGGAGGAAATGCGCGTGGGGTTTCTATGCCCAGAGTCCCACCCAAGAAGGACCACCCAGGAACACGGTCTCCGGGCAAGGACTTGTGAGAGCTGTGCTTACATAATCATCTCAAAAGAAGGGCCCTGGACATCAGCGCTGACTTGCAAGACCCGGGCAAAGGAGACTGTTGATTGGTTTCAGGAGGGAAATGACTAAATGGCTCTTGAAAAAAACCTAGTGGAGCCTGCCTAGCCCCCACGATCCCGCCTCCCCCACTGGCGTCGCCAGGGAATTGCTTCTCAGGAGTCCCAGGAAGCCAAACAAACTCTGACGCCCGACCGCCGTTTCCAGTATCCATTTAGTGCCGAGGTGGCAGGCTGCGAGGCACTTGGAGACGCGTGCCCACAGGGGAAGTCTGCTTGCTGGGATCCCCAGACTGAAGGGTTCGCCAAGGACGGGTGCCATTTCTGGTTCCCTGGGCATTTCACAGGACCCCAGTACCTGCTCCAGCTGAACTGAAGAATAACCAGGGGAGGCAATGTCAGATGAAGTACACCAGACGATGCTCGGGCTCCAAGGAGAATGTCCCGGAAAACATCCCGATAGCCAGGGACTGAGGTCCCAGAGACAGCTAGTCTATGACCCTCGGAAAGCTGGTGAAATGTTTTGTTTTTTTTGTTTTTTTTGTAAGCAAGGGTGAAGGCATGGCTAGATTGGTCACGTGTTGCCTCGGGCTGCAGGATTCAGGGAGATCCCAGCCTCCCTCAGAGCTGTAGGCACACGCTCTGGGCTTAATCAATTCCTGTCTTGATTTCTCTGTTGAAATCTGACTCTACCACCCCACAGGCTCAGCCTCTTTATAGAAATTGCAGAGTTAAAATAAGGTCACAAAGGGGCCCTCACGCAACATGACTGGAATCCTTACAGGAGAGGACACACAAGGAGGAAGGCCAGGCAGAGGTGCAGGGTGCAGCTGCCACCTGCAAGCCGGGCAGAGACATTGCCAAAGAAACCAGGGCTCTGGCATCTGGATCTCAGACTTGCAGCCCGCAGAGCTGGGAGGAAGCGGGTCTAATTTCTGGCGTGAGCCACCTCTATATGGCTCTTCATCTGGGGCAGCCAGGGCAGACAGTGGCACTGGGTGGGCTGCAGCCACTCTGAGGTGGCAGGGCGGGGGGTGGGGGGAAGGTCAGTGTCATGAAGCCTAGGCCTCCTGAGGTTGTTCTCAGCAGACATAGGAGATCTGCAGAGGCTTCCTCCCAGCTCTGGGAGGGAAGGAAGGAGGAAAGGAAGGGTGGAAAGGAAGGGTGGAAAGGAAGGAAGGAAGGAAGGAAGGAAGGAAGGAAGGAAGGAAGGAAAGAAGGAAGGAAGGAAGGAAGGAAGTTGGTCAAGACTGTGCTCCTCAGCTTGATGGGGAAAAGAGAAGGGACAGCAGGGCCTGGGGGAAGTATGAATCTCCCAGAAGCCCCCAGCCGGAAACAGTCACAGGAGCTTCCAGTGTCCCTCGGTGCCGGGCTTCACCAGAGCGACAGCCATAGTCCTGCAGTGGGATGGACAGTCCCAGTTCAAACTCACTTTCAAATATCCACAGTAAGGTGCCTGGGGCCAACCTCCCAGGACATACCCCACAATATTCCAACCTAAGCTCTGTCAGAGGTGGTAGGGTACATCAGAAAGAAGAACCTTAAGAAAACAGAGCCACCACCGTTGACTTGGCGCATGCACCATTATCAAGGGAAAGTGCACTGCAAAGAAACAATTAGATCCTAAACCTGTAGATTCCAGCTAGACCCGGCTGGAAGTGCCCGGTCAACTCAGAACCTCTAACACAGCCTCAAGAACCTGCGTCCTCCCACGTGCTGACGGCACTCAGTGGTGAGGCTGGAAACTCCCTGACTTAAAACAATGTCTGGGTGTTTCTGCCTCCTACGAGCAGAAATGTTTAACAAATGTTTGCTTCTCCCAGTCTGGGTATCTATTGTGTTGCATCCACCTCCGTCGCCATTAAAAGTTATAAATGTGTCATAAATAAAAAGCAAGGGCTGTAAACAAACTCAGCCTAAGGGAATGGTTGCTCCCACTTTCTCTCTGCTATTGGGTAGTATGCCTGCATCCTCATGTGACAGTCCTGTCCCACATTCTCTCCGGTGCCCGTTGGTCCTGCTTTCTAGGAGTTTTCAGCTCAGTTAGAACACTAAGCATCCCTTCAAGGCCGTGTTCCTAAGTCTCATTTCCACTTCACTGGACAAGAGAGAAGAGCATGTTGCTATTCTTTCTTGGCCTTTGGGAAGCAAGGGGAGAGAAAAGCAATTCTGCCTTGTCTAGGAAGGCTTCTTCCCTTTCCAGCAGACCTTTGCTTGCTGAGATTGGCTTGAAGGAGGCAACTCTGAGCAAAGGAAACACAGATGCAAGAATACCGAATTCCAAGAGATTTGAAGCCACTGCAGACGCCTCTCACCTGGAGACCCCCTCAGAGGGAGGCAGCAGAGCAGTGAGGCCACAGTGAGCCTGGACTGAACAGCAGGACACGCTGTTTAAAACACAAGCGAACAGTCGAGCAAGCCACGAAGAGCGCAGGTGCATGGGAAAGTGCGAAGGCGCTGAATTCTAGAACTCAGATGGAGCTGTGGGTGTTTGTAAACGTGTGCTCTGTGCCCTCAGTTACAGATACGTGGCCTCTGGGATGGCTGCTGACATCCACAAGGAGAGGGAAGGCCAGCAAAGGTCTAAATCCTACCCTTCCTGTTTCAATGGCATTGCCTCTGCTACGGCAAGGAAGCCCGACCCTCCTTATCCTGCTCTGTTACGTGGAGCCCTCTAGTTAGTGGGCGCACTGGTTCATGGGCTTGAGTAACAAGACTCAGAGCCATGAAGACCAACCACCTGGGAACCTTTGAAGAAGGCATCTAGAGCTATCAGAATGCTCCCATAAATTGTCTCATAGAATCACAAAACAGTGTAAATGTGAGCCGCTTAGGTAATCCTGAATTTTCTGGGGATCCTATAAGAAAGTAAGAGAGATTCATTTAAAGTACATTTAGTTTTCTTTTTAATATTTATTTTATGTGCATGAGGGTTTTGCTTATATGTAATTCCATGTACCATGTGTATGCCTGGTGCCCATAATGTTCAGAAGAGGGCATCAGATCCCCTTGGAAATAAAGTTGCAGATGGTTGTGAGCCACCATGTGGGTGCTGGGAATCAAACCCAGGTCCTCTGGAGGAGCAGCTAGTGTTCGTTAGTGCTGAGCCATCTCTCCAGCCCCTACGTTCCTTATGAACCTAGTCTAGAACCGGTGAGACAGCCTAGTGAGTAGATGTGCCTGCTGTCAAGCTTGATGAGCCGAGCTCCATCCCTCGAACTCACGTGGCAGAAGATGAAAACCAATTTGTCCTGTGACCTCCACCCACACGAGTGCTTGCGACACAGTCACTCACATACATGTATAAACACATACATAAACATAGAATTAAAACATGCCTTCAGTTTAAGCAATGCAGCAAGGACAGTTTACATTCTGTTTATTTTTTAACTCAGCTTTAAAATTCTTGTACCTTTCACACTTAGAGCATGCCCCTGCTCAGGCTAGCCACCCCATATGTTCAGAGTCCTTCCCCCCCCCCCCCAGGTCCACCTGTGACAAGAGAACAGGAAGGACTCAGAACGGTTTCCTTATCTGTGAATCAAAAGATAAGACTATCAGGAGCTTTCAAAGTATTCTGAAGTAGAGTGCCGGGGGTTCTTCAAAGGTGCCTCAATGGTGTGTGAGTATGTATGTGTGCATATGTGTATATGTATGTGTATGAGTATGTATGCAGGTGTGAGTGTGTATATGTGTATGAATGAGTGTGGGTATGTATGTGTAGAGGAATGTTAATTCAGAACATGGCTGCTCTGGCAAGAGATCACATCCAAAGACCTTGTAGGTCTGTGTGATGCAGCTGGAATACAGGCATGCCTTTAATCCAGGAGACAGAGGCAGGCAGATCTGAGTTCAAGGCCAGCCTGGCATAGAGCAAGTTTCAGGTAAAGAAAAGCTTAGGTCCAGGCCTGGTGGTGCACCCCTTTAATCCCAAACAAAGAAGGTAAAGTTAGTATGTAAAAGGAAGCACCCATATTTGAAAGTGATATCTAATTGAGGAGCAGAAACAGTTACAAATCAGAGAAAGACTTGACAGAATAGGATATGCCCAACTCTAAGAAGAAGAGAGAGGAAAAGGAAGCCACTTAAGGGGAATGCAGAAGGAGGAGGCGGTTTTTACTCCGACGATAGTGGAGAGAGAAGATGCAGAGAGAGAGAACTCAGGTGGAGAGAGAATGAGCCAGAGAATGAGAAGGAGCCAGAGCAGACTGTTGGAGTTAACCTGATGCCAAGCAGAGTAATTTAGAGAAGCCAGATTGAATAAGTCAGCTGGGAGAGGAGTTTGAACCAGAACAGCTGAGCTGAACCAGCCAGCCCAGAGCTCAGAAAGAACAAGAAAGGGTGAGTTTATTCGGCAGTGAGTCTCAGAGGCTAGAAACATTCTAGGCCTAGGTTAGATGGTACAGAGGCCGGAAGCTCCAGGACTAGGCCTAGTTCAGCAGACAGAGGCAGTGAGCCTCCAAGACAACAACCAAAGTTCATGTTACATGTATGTGTGTATATGTGTGTGAGTATGTGTGTCTGTGTGATTTGGATGTGGTGGGGGGTGAGGGTTTGGTTTCAGTGGGATGGAAGATGACCAGTCTAGGGATCAATCGTTTGCTTTTCTTTCATGCCAGGTAACTCTAACTTCATTGTTTTCTGTATCTATCAGTCTTCATGTCTGATCTTGCTGAAGGAACTGGCCCATGGCTAAATAAAAGCGCTGACAACCCTTGCACAGCCTAACCTGCAAACCGAAGGGCAGACTCTGGCATGCCTCAACAGAACAGTCGCCTGCCAGGGGTCAGAGAGCCGGGTGACGGCACGGGGGTGCCGTGCACTCTAGGGCTTGTGCAGGACATGTGCCTCCACGGGTGCATCCTGCAAATTAGCATGTCAGCTGCGAGAGGTTACAGGCTGCGAGTGGTGTGACGGGATCTGAGCCTTTTCCACGGTCAAAGCGTGTGCGGTGTGGGTGAGTGACACCACAGGCCAGGTCTGTGGGAAGCTGCCTCACTCTCTTGTAAGAGTTCTGCCAAGAGGACACGGTGCCCAGCAGGGTTCTCTACTCGGCTGTGTGTATTTTTCCACGCTCTTAGTTTGAAATGGAAACACGGAAGACACATAAGCAGTTCAACAGCTGCAAGATTCAGATGGAGGCGTCAGTGGAGGGTGAAGCTGCCGAAGGTTCAGGCGCAAGCCGCTAGCACACCCACTCACTTCCCAGGGCCAAGCCAGTGTGAGACAGCCCTTGTGGCCACAGGCTTCTGAAGCCAAGCCCCTGGGGATAGGTGTCCATTTTGTCCATTGTTTTCCTTCCTCTGAGAAGCTCTGAAGCAGCCGGCTGTGCTGTTAGACATGTGGTCCTCACTCTTCTGGAACCTGAAAACTATTTTGGTAAAATAAAGATGTCTTCCTCATTAGTTACCTAAGGGTGCCTGAGTCTTGGGCAAACCAGAGATGAGTAAAACACATACCAAACCTAGCTTCTTGACATGTGTGTACATGGCCAGGGGGAGCTGTGTGCTCCCCGATGCACACAGCTCACCTCTCTTTGGATGATGTCTGAGTCTCCAGGCTGTGTGTTCTGATGTCATAATAAGAAATATGTATTTCAGTCTCCACTCTCAGTCCCAGAGCACCTGAAACAATGAGCGGTTCCTAAATGATAGAAGTTTAAGTGTCTTTTGTTATTCATAATGAACTGGTTTATGAATTTATGTTAATGAGAAGACTTTGAGAAAGTTTCTAAGGGTGGATGTGTGGTTGCCATGGAAATCAAGTGTGTGGTTGGAGGCAGGGGATTGAGTTAATCACCAAGGAGCAAAGATTGAATCATACATACCTACATCAGGAGGGTTCAGGGTGCTGGGCTCCCCACACTGCTGGCTGTTCACGCCGCTCAAGTGGCAGGGCCCTCTCTTTGTACACTTTGTGTACTTTGTAAATCCTCAAGACCTGAAAGCACCTAGGCCCCACCAATCCCTGAGCTCCACAACCCCAGGACTTGAAATCCCACCAACCCTCACCCTGGAAAGCTCCGCCCCTAAGAAATCCGATAGAAGCCCCTCCTACCCCTGGAGTTCTGCTGCCTGCTGTGATATTCTCACAGGAAGAAGCAAAGAAGGGAAGAATTGAACAAGTGGAGCTGGACTGAGGCTCCTGAGCCCTGAGCTCAGCTGGGGAGACATACTTCCCCCTACCCCCCCCCCCCCAAGGAGCTGCAGCACTGAAGATGAGGAGCAGAAACAGGAGCTCTTACCCTGCAGCACCCGCTCAGCCAGCACTGGCCTCCCTCAGAGCTTTGAGCCTCTGATAAGGTTTCCCCTCAGGCTCCAGTTCCTGCCCCCAGAGTCTCAGGGTACCCTTCCATTGGGACACTGTCCCGCCTCAGAGCTGTGTGGTTCTGGGCTCCCAGGATGCCTTTCCATCAGAGCAGGAAGAGCAACACACAGGGAGGTACTCCAGGGAGCTCCCAGAGGCTCAGACACCTTTGCCGTGCCCTCGTGGCTTCCCTGTATGTCTCAGCTGGCCCATCAGCTGTCTCCAGTCTGTAGTGATCCAGTCATCCAGCAGGTTGACTTGGGGGCTCTGAGCTGATCTCACAGAAATTCAGCCCAAGAAGGGGTGATAAGACCTCCGACTGTTCCAAGAAAAACAGAAGCTGTAAGGACCCTGACCTGCCAATTTAAGGGTGGCAACCTTAATCTGAAGGACATAAGTCAGTGGGACAGAATGGTGGTGAATAATCACAGAGAACTGGAGAATCTTTTAGAAACACACACACATATATACATATATACACACAGATACATATACATACACACATGTGCACACATACTACAAACACATATATACATGCATCCACACATATCCACAGACACACACACATTCCTGTTGCACACAAATACACACATATATATACCCATGCATATGTACACATACAAATATACACATAATTCACACACAAACACATACAGATATGCATATGCATGCATACACATAATATACACACATAAACATACACATACACATTAATACAAACACACATATACACACAAACACACATCCATACACATGAACAGACAAACATAGGCTCGCACACACATGCGCACACACCATCATCCTGGTGGCCAGGAACGAAGCATTTGGTGTGATGAGTCAGAGCACAGCGGGTAACAGTTGTTTTCCAGATCAGATAACAAGTAGAAACAAGTCCTCCGAGACAGCCCAGCTCTTTCTCCAGGCCTAAGTGACAGCACGTAATTAAGAATGATAGCCTTTGCAATGTGCCTGTGCCTCCTGTGACATGTTGCTTCATTTGATTTCACAACCTGCGTGAGCAGCACAAGATTTACAGAAACAGGGAAGCGTCTCTGTGGACAGGACACCTTTCCACATCAAGATACTAGGGACACGCACCCTCTCCCTTTGCCTGGAATGTCACATTTTAACATAACCAGACAATGAAGATATTAAATAATCCTTAAAGCATCCTTAGATTCACCTCATCTGACACATCTGCCACCTCTCCAGTGACATAGGAATGTCCCCTCCTTTTCCTTAACTCCCTCATCGCTTAACAAGCAGGGAAGTCTCTGTGATGCTGTGCTTGCTGAGAGTAACCTGTTGGTAACTAGTCCCTGGCCAGATTTGACAACTCTCTGTCCCTCCTGTCCCTCTCTGTCCCTCTCTGTCCCCTCCTGTTCCTCTCTGTCCCCTCCTGTCCCTTTCTGTCCCTCTCTGTCCCTGTCTGTCCCCTCCTGTCCCTCTCTGTCCCCTCCTGTCCCTCTCCATCCCCTCCTGTCCCTCTCCATCCCTCTCTGTCCCCTCCTGTCCCCTTCTGTCCCTGTCTGTCCCCTCCTGTCCCTCTCCATCCCTCTCTGTCCCCTCCTGTCCCTCTCTGTCCCTGTCTGTCCCCTCCTGTCCATCTCTGTACCTCCTGTCCCTGTCTGTCCCCTCCTGTCCCCCTCCATCCCTCTCTGTCCCCTCCTATCCCTCTCTGTCCCCTCCTGTCCCTCTCTGTCCTCTCCCGTCTCTCTCTGTCCCTTCCTGTCCCTGCGTCTCCCACCCAGCTCTAACGAAGCCCTTTCACATAATCCCAGGATGGAATGAGGATGCCAGTGCCCTTTGCTTTGCCATGGCAGGCCCTTGAACAAGCCCAGTCTCTTCCTACCAACTCTTATCATCAGAGGGCTGACTTCTGCATGGTGGGCTCACAGCCTGGGGCCAGGAGAGCAAACTCAGACTTAAGGGATAGGCCAGGACCTTGGGAACCTTACTCTACTGCCCTGCTGAAGGTTACCAGATCCCTGGTAATCTCTATAGAGATTCTTTTCTCACAATGATGGAAGAAATGGCCAGTGACTATGCTCTTGCTTGGCAATCGTTACAGAAGAGGAATCAAATGAGTTATAGGTGCCTAAGCTTGACAGGCACAGAAAAAGCACAAGTGTTCACACTGCCAGTCCACGGCAATCACTGCCGCCTAAGCTTGCATGCTCTCACTGCCCACACGCCTTGATCCCCGCAAAGGCCCCACTTATGTCTAAGAAAGGAAAAAAAGGAGAGGAGTGGTTTGAGGAAAAACCAATAATCCAGTCCTGATACATGGATTTAGTCATGCAGAACCTTTGCAAAGCATTTTCAAATTAGTTATGCTCTGCATAACCCTGCTCTGCATTTAACCATGTCCTTTTCTTTTTAAAATCAGAAGGAAGTAAATTGAGATTTCCCAAGAAAAACAGCATCTTGATTCATGAGAGTCACTTAGCTGGCTTACTGCTTCCGTAACCTGGTCCAGGTACACCATGCCGGCCAGTCAGGAAGTAGGTGGACAGCTCAGAGTCTACACTGCCTCCTAAAAGACAAAAACCCCTTTTCTAGGCCCAAGAAAGAGACTGGAATGGTGAGTTGACCTGTTGTTTGGGTAAGTTTTAGATGATGGCCCCATTTTCTTTCCAAAACTCCAGTACTTCTTTGTTTCCTACCTTAACTTACGACCTTCACTGAGAAAATGGAAACAGCAAGAAGAGACCATCCACAAACGAGCACATCCCCACATGAACAAACTATCTGCCGACAGCCTCCCCTCCCCCCCCCCCCACTTCGCTGCCGACAGATGCTCTCTGCTTCTGTATAAACCTAAGCCCAGGCTTTACGACCCATGTCTCCCACTAACTCCTCCTCCCGCTCTCATTTCAATAAATGCTTTTGTTTTTAATTCTTGGCCAAGTTTATCTGCATAGAAATATCTTTTTATTTCACTTATCTACAAAACAAACTTTCTCAACCCTACATTTACTTCTAGATTCTGTCACATTTCTTTATATAGAAAATACCTTGAGCCAGGCATTATGATTTCTATCTATAATCCTAGTATTCAAAAAGCAAGAGGATTGCAAAGAGTTGAAGGCCAGCCTTGGCTATATAGTGAATTCCGGGCTGCAGACTATCACAAAAACAAGAAGGAGGAGGAGACAGAGAAGAAGGAGGAAGAGAGGAAGAAGAGGAGGGGGAGGAAGAGGGAAGAGGGAACAGAGAAGGAAGAAGGAGGAATGAGAGGAGAGAGGCAGGGCCTCAAGAGAATTATATTTATTTACTCCTTTTATTGGCTCTGCTCTCTTTCTCTAGGTCCTCCATTACACTCAATTGTCCATTTCTCTTTTAATGAAACGCATCTTTTCAAAGGAGCCAGGAAGCTTTCTGGTCACTCTTACTTGACCAACCTGTAGCATCTCACACCTGCATTTATTTTCTTCTCCAAACCCTTGCTCAGCTCGACTGCCAAGATGCCAAGGCCTGGCACCGTCCCTCTGCCCTCTTTGAGCATCTGTCCTTGTTTCTTTGTGCTCAAGTATTGCAAGGCTTTGTTTTCTCTTCGGTAGCTGTACTCCCTTAAAGACCTTCTTCCATTTCCTGGCTTTTGATCACCCCAATACTGCACAATGCCTGTGCACACAGCTCCAGCCTCGACCACGCTCCTCAGCTCCAGGCTTCTATCATCGAGGCCTCCTCGGTATCCTGCGGAAGCTGCGTCAATCATCTCAGCCATAGCCTTAGTGTGCCGCCCTGAACCTGCCAATATCTCCCCTCCCTAAGTAAATGCCAGCTCACCCTCACTTTGCAGAGCCCATCCTCGGAAGGAGCAAAATGAGGACGAAAATAGCGTCTTACGGGGCTGTGGCCAAGATGAGCTAATGAGCACTTGCCATGAACCTGGACCAGTGCCCAGCATAGAATCACTACATTAACTCTTGCTAAATGATTAAAGTAACCATTGTTGGCGCTTCCGTGTCTCTCAATTCCCTGAATCTAATCATCAGTTCATCCTGCCGGTACTCCCTGAGACACACATCCAGAGCGCATCTGCTTCTCATCTTTATCTGTAACACCCTGAGTCAAGCCACCACCTCTTGCCTGATTTCGGCAGAGTGTCCTAACTCGTCTCCTTTATTCAGCCTCTGGCCTGCTGAGTCAGTACAGATTTGGCACCTGGAGTCGGATCATGCTATGTCCTTCCACCCAGTCAAGGGACATCACGGACTGCCTGCCCCCTCTGCCTTCCTTTGTCTGGCTCACGTGGCAAACATGCTCCTGCCTCCTGTGTTCTCTGTTCTTTCTGCCTGGGTTGCTTTTCCTCATCCCTCATTTCCTCCAGACACACTCCAGTGTCTTGTTGGAGAAGTCGTGACTGCTAGCCTCCCGCACTGGAACTGTTGCCTCCATCCTCAACTTTCCTGCTTTTCAGGGAATCCCAAAGTCCGAGGGAAGGAAGCATTAGCGCATTCCTGTCTGTGAACATTTCTCCCCAGCTGTGATGCAGAGAGCTTGGTGTGTGTCATGACACCTGCAAACCTTGAACAGTCTTGACACACAGAACAGATGCTGAATAAAATACCAGTTGAAGGATTCGTGAGTGAAGCCCCATTTCCTCAGGAATAAGGCTGGCTCTTAAGTATATATACCCCAAGGACCTCCTATATGGGAAAAATTTGGATCACAAGATCTTCTATAGACAACTTTCAGTGAAGAAGGCCGAGGAGACAGTCTCGGAATGTACCGGAGAAGTGACCCTGTCTGACAAAAGCCCTCACTGCTTCTCACGCCGTAGGTGCCAAATGGCCTCTCTGTATCATGTGTGTGTTCTTCCAAGTACACTGAAGTCATTCTGAACATCAACCAAGCCACACATGCCAAAGATGCCACCTAGGGCTAGAGGGCGCAGCATGAGCAGAGACGATGTGGGGCAGCGGAGACAGGAGGCTGCTCTGGGGAGAGTGGGAAATGGAGGGAATCAGTCACAGGGCCATTTAACAGGTCAGGCGTGTACCATTACAGAGCATTCTTCCTTTTTGTTTTAAATCAGTGGAGAACTTCATTACAGACAGAGTGAGCAAACCTAATGAGCAACAATCCAAAGCACGTAACATACTGCTTTCATGTCCAGCACTCCCCTGATAAGACCTCAGTGTCTTAGCCTTTCTGCAGTTTCATAGAAGCCATGCTGAGGTGAGCTTTACACCTATAAAATCACTGTAGTAAATTCAGACTCATGTGACCGACAGGGATCGACAGGAAGGTCTCTGTTCGCCTGGGGAGAGTTTGCATGTCTGTGCAGATGTGCACATCCGTGCGATGGGTCCAGGTATGTTAGCTTGGCATGCCAGCCAGTGCTCAGCCCTAGGCACTGCCTTCAGGACTCTACCCCAACCCTCCTAGGTTTGGTTTTCGTTTTTTTGTTGTTTCATTTTTTAAAACACAAAGTCTCACTATGTGACCATGGATGGCTTAAACCCACACTGTAGACCAGGCTAGCCTCAAACTGATAGAGATTCATCTCCCTCTGCCTCTCAAGTGCTGGGATTCAAGACATGCACCACCAGCTCCAACCTCATTGGCTTTGAGACAAAAGGCTCTCACTAGGACAGGTGCTTGTGATGGAGTAAGGCTGAGCCACGTCCCCAGCTCCTGTGCACAGCGTGAAGTCAGGAAGGGTCTCAGTTCTGTCAAGCACTTTTCCTTTTACGTATTGAGATGATCTTCTCATTTGCCCTCATATCATTATTACGTGTGTGGTTTTGTTTCTCAGCTGTCTGCATAGTCTAAGGTTCATCATGATTTGTCTTAGTACTCACTTCATCTGACATATTGATGGATTTAGTTTGCCAGTGTTGTGGTGATAATTATTAGGCCTATGTTCATTTCGGTTATTAATGTGTAATTTTCCTTTATTATGATGTTTTTATTTGTCTTTATTATCAGGATAATGTTGACTTTAGAACTAAAAAACGTTCATTCCTACACTCTGGGAAAAAAATGAAAGACTAGTGCCTACTTCTTTAAATATAGAGAGAATTTGGTGTTTAAGTCTGGGCTTCTCTTAGGGAGATATTTTTCAACTTAAAAATTTTAATTAATTAATTTATTTATTCAGACATTTTATTTCTTATTAAATCAAATTCCTGACATTTTAACTTGTTGGCATGGGTTAATCATTACCTTTCCTTAACATTCTCCTGGTGTCTGTAGGATTGGTAGTTACATTCCCCAAAACCCAGGATTTTGTGAGCTTGTGCCTCCTTGTAGTCGCCCGCGACTACCAATAGTAACCGCCTGCACAAGGGGCTGGGAATTAAAAGAGACAGAGAACACGAAGAAGTGACACCAAGACAGTACTCTGATCAAGGCGCCATCTTTATTACAGAGTAAACCACTTATATAGGTTTCCAGGTAAAGATATCCAAGCAAAACAGGAAAGTTAACCAAGCAAAACAGGAGGTTTAACTGAGCAAAACAGGAGGTTTAATTGAGCAAAACAGGAGGTGTCTGCTGAAAACAACAAGAATAGCGAGCCAGCATGACTTGCACGCAGGTGACCATCTCAGGTCTTATGGAATGGCTACCTCAGTTCCCCCTTTTTCGTTTATGACCAAAGACTCACAAAGCTTTTCTTTTTAAAATCCACATATGCAATGTCTACGCTACGTGCATTTAGCAACTTAGGAGAAAGTATCTGATTATTCTATCTATGTTGATAAGTTTAAAGTTCTATACCTAAATTAACTTTTATCCTTATTGGTATTGCCTATATGAAAGGATTCCTTAACTTCTAAACAACTTAAGCTTAATTGTGGCACTATAACTATTTGGTCTTCAACCCCATCAGAGACTTGAGAAGGAATAA
>CM053761.1:2878496-2992268 GCA_028658305.1 Pachyuromys duprasi
CTGCAGCTCAGTAGACTGTTAAACCTTTAATTCAAACTAGTAACATTTTAGCTCTCCTACCCAGAAACCTATTTTTCCAAATACATTAAAACAGCAGCTCTATAGAACTTAATAAAAAGTAAACTTTGCAATTAGTTAACGTTGGCATCTGAATACAAAATGTTTATCAGTGTCATCTATGCAGTGACTAGTCCAGGATGTGTAGCATTTTCAAAATCCCTGTGTGTCCCTTATATGCAAGTTTCTCCCCCCATAAATTAACAGGCAGTCCTTTAATGATGAAAGGTTTAACAGTTCCTGAATTTTCCTCATCTTTCTAAGTAAGCATTTGAGAACTAATGCCCAATTCTCCAAAGGTGGGTAATGGTAGGCCATTTAAGCCAACTCTGGGGGCTTAAGTTTTTTACCTACTTGGTCCCAAACCACTATATTCAAAGTCCCATTTGCAGGAAGCCATGGACAATTAACATCTACTTAATAATCAAGTCCTAAAGAATTCAATTTTCAAACCCAACTTCTCGTGTTTTGAGTAATTGTTTGAGCGTTTCAATAAACGCTCCCCTGCTATTGCTCTGTCCCATATTGCGCTGTCTGGCCCTTACCTTGCACTCTCGCTGATGGGCGGTCACCGATGTGCTTTCCTTTTGGCCCAATGGATGTCCTAAGTCACAGCGTTCCTCAGCAGGTCCCTCGATATCAGGTTCAATCCCGGGTTTCGGCACCACCTGTAGTCGCCCAAAAAGACAGAGAACACGAAGAAGTGACACCAAGACAGTATTCTGATCAAGGCGCCATCTTTATTACAGAGTAAACCACTTATATAGGTTTCCAAGTAAACATATCCAAGCAAAACAGGAAAATTAACCAAGCAAAACAGGAGGTTTAACTGAGCAAAACAGGAGGTTTAATTGAGCAAAACAGGAGGTGTCTGCTGAAAACAACAAGAATAGCGACCAGCATGACTTGCACGCAGGTGACCATCTCAGGTCTTATGGAATGGCTACCTCACCTCCTTTTGTCCAGGTTCCTGCCTTGAGTTCTGGCCTGACTTCCCTTCCCAAAGGACTCTGTGCTGCAAAGGGACACAGCCCTTTCCTCCCAAGCTGCCTTAGCACTGGTGCTTATCACAACCACAGAATGCTAACTAAAATAACCAAAATAGTTACAAGTTTATTAATTTTCTTGTTCACTAAAAGTTGTCTTGTAATGTCCTTAAGTGAAGGCTAATCTAACTGATTTAAAGCTTTCTTCTTTTTGGTGTAGGCACTTAAAATCATGAATCTGCAGGCCGGGGTGCAGCTCATGCACAGAGTGCTGGCTTTCAAGGTGTGAGACCAGACCTGTGTTTGCTCCCCAGGACTGGAAAACCACTCCTGTAACAACAGACACAAGAGACACAAGTTTCCCTGTAAGTGTGGCTGCCTCAGCCATTACAGATTGCTTTGCTATATTCTGGCTTCCTTTTCTTAATAACAGTTTCTGCATTTCCTCGTGCTCTGTGGAGCGCATTTTTTAATTTCTCAGTAATTGGGAGGTCTCGATTTCTGTTTCTGACTCTTATCTGACGTGATTAGAGTGTCCTTAGCCTTAATCTTGATCTCAATCTTCTGAACCCACTGAGACTTACCCAGGGTCCCACCCTCCAGGGTTGCCCCTGTGTGCCTGGAAAGAGCGTATGTGCTGCAGTAGCTGGGGACCTACTTTACACCCAGTACCTGAGGCAGCCAGCTGTGCCCTGCTGCCAAGCCCTCCACATCCCTGATCCCTGGTACTTGAATGATGGTTATATCTTTCTGCTGTCACAACAGGGAAGGATAATTTCCCGTTTTTAAGGTCATCTTTTGTCACCTTCCAGGCCACTTCCTCAAATTCCTCACAATTCAAATAAAGTTAACTATAATGATGAGCCGCAGATCACATCGTGCCAAAATATGAGTGTGGGAGATCTGAACCTGCCACCCACAAATACGCTCCAGTGTAAGGGTCTCCCTCTCCCTTCTCCTTTCCCCCTTCTTAAAGGGTATTTGAAGCTTTTCTTTGGGATCTCCTTTAGATTTATTTCTTTTTCTGGCTCCCTTCCAAGGTGGTCAGCTTCCTTCTGTGTTTCTCTTGTTGATCTCTGGTGTTATGGAGAGTTGTGAGATAATTACTCAGAGTAGGAGGGAAACGTTAGGTGGTAGTGACAATTAACAAACAGGATGGAAGCGCATCTGTGCAGCACCAAGCCAAGCATTGGAAGGAATGTGCAAGCCTGTCCCTGACTCTTCACATCTTTGGGTGTGAGCACACACCTGACTTTGAAAGCAATTCTAAAAGGAGGTGTTTCGTACGTGTCATATGCCATAGCTAGCATAGAGGACGGGAGGCAGAAGCAAGCCTCAGTTTCCCAACCCTGCAAGCCACTGGCGAGCAGCTGCCACTGTACTTGTTTCTACCCTCTGTCTTCTGGACAAAGGAGAACCCAACCCCCCAAACTTTCTTGGGTGACTATAAGCTCCCAAGCCTGGACAGAACCATTTTTCTCTGTTGACAGAATTAGAATCAAAGCAAGGAAATGTTTGCCATGTAAATTAAGAGAATTAAAAATTAAATAGCAGTTACCCTTCATATGCAAAGAAATGCTAGAAGCGCTGTTGTGGGATGGGGCAGGAAGGCCTTTGGGTGTTAGCGACCTGACTGAAAATCTGCATGTTCAATCTGGGCATTTTTTTATCAGTTGAACATTCACAGTGTATGTACTTTTCCCTAGAAGTTTTGTGCTCCAGGAAATAACAGTCAACTAAATACTGAACTGACAGCTCCCTTAGATGACCCAGGTTGGATTCCCAGCATCTACATGGCCATCACAACCACTTGTGACTCCAGCAGGTCTGACATCCGCTTCTGGCCTCCAGTGCTCCAGGTATACACACATGCCCGAACATAAATGCAGGCAAAACAGCTAGAAAGTAATAACAAAGAATCAAATCCACACACAGAGAAGGCAGGCTATCGGCTATAGTTAACTGTTTCTTTATGAGTGCTAGAAATCGAAGCAGACCTCTCCTGTAAACTAAGCTGTGCTCAAGGCTGACTGGTCCCTCCTCCTCACCATTCAACCATCACTCATAGTCTTCATGCCACAGGGGAGAGTCTGTTGTGCCCGAATCACGATTCCCCAAAAGACCACCACCAGGAGCTGAGTCCGTTGCAAATCACATGAGGATCTTTTTATTATAAATCATTACAGGCTACAGCTTGGGCTCACAGCCCCCACTGCCAAAGCGGTGACGCCGAAGCGGTGAAGAGCCGAGAGCCCTGTGCTCAGGTTGGTTGGGTAATTTAAAGATTCTGTTCTCTCCCAGCATGCCAAGGCAGGGGCAATTCCTACCTGGCAAGCATCTATTGGTTGAAACATTGCATTTTGAATTGATTGGCTATAGGAGGGTCCCCAAACCATTAATCCCTCCCTAGGGGGATGGGCCAGTTTCCTAGCAACTGTATCTCTACTGTGTGGGTAAAGAATGCAGTAAGGCGAGTTCTTCCCCTCAGAGCACCACTGGACCTCCCCACCCAACTAGTTTAGGCCTTAAGCACTAAAAATAGCCACCTTTAATCTCTTGGTCTCTCAAATCACGCTGGCTCAGTGTCCTGCACAGGATCACAGCTGGCTACTGTCATCCACTCTGAACCTAGGATGATGGCCTGGGGACAGTTAATCATTTGCCTTATTCAATCATCTGAATGCTCTCAGAGCCAGTGTGACAATGTCAGGGTTAGAACTCGGTGCTGTTTCCATTTTGAAGCTGATCCTCTTACTCAGTAGACTGTCCTGATTAGAACACAACTGAATTTTTTAGCCTTTGGTTTCTTTTTGTTGGTAAGCAGGTAAAATAAGCATTGAGCTATTGCCCAAATAGCTAGAGGCCATGGATAGGCAGTATGGAGTGGCCAGCCTGGGCCATCTTGTCCTTTTCCGTGTCAATTCTTCCCTACATGTCTCTCTTTAGGACACCCAGTTAACCTAGATAACCCAGTTCAGCTGCCAATCTCAAGACGCTGACTTAACCATTCAAAGCCCATTTTGTCATGTAAAGTAGCATTTACAGGACCCAGGATTTAGGACACAGGTGCCTGAGGGGAAATAAAAGCAGCATGTTTGCATTCCTTAGATTTCTGATCTTTGAGCTGCCACCCACAAGAAGGAAGCCTTTGAATTTAAATACAAGGGCGGAACACGCCCATGGCTTCAAAGTCAACCTTTCACTTGGTCATAGCAGCTTCTTCTCCAAATACCTCCTGATACTTGACATTGGTGCTATTTTCATGGTTTTGTTTGTTTGTTTATTTTGATACAGGGTTCCTCTGTGTAGCCTTGGCTGTCCTGGACTTGACATTGGTGCTATTTTCATGGTTTTGTTTGTTTGTTTATTTTGATACAGGGTTCCTCTGTGTAGCCTTGGCTGTCCTGGACTCACTTTGTAGACCAGGCTGGCCTTGAACTCACAGGGTTCCGCCTGCCTCTGCCTCCCTGAGCGCTGGGATTACAGGTGTGTGTTTCTACACCTGGCTAATTGTTTTATTTTGATGCTTATTATTTCTTTAATCCAAATAAATCTAAATAATTTAAATATATATGATGAACATACATTTAAAAATGTATTTCCAAGTAATTCATGTTTTGTGTGTTTTGTATTTGAACAGGATGGAGTCCACCATGGTTTTATGGACATTAACTTTGCCTGTTTTTGCTTTTGGTTCTTTGAAAGGAATTCACTTGGCTCCTGTGAGCATTTGTTTTAAACAAGAGCCTCTGTGGGTAGGAGAGGTGCAGAGAATGCCTCTACTCAACAGGATTCAAAATCCCAGTCTTGTGCAGCCACATTGGACACATCCAAAATTTCATAATTAAAATTATCCTTTCTTTCCTCTAAAATTTTTCTTTTATAGGGAAACAGAACATCACATAAAAAAAAAAAAAGTGTTTCTAAGCATTCCCCTGGTGACACTCCAGAGAACTCATCTGCTTTTAGTCCTTCCGGGAGTGGATTTTCTCAGGGGTCAGTGGTCTCCCAGGTCAGAGAGAGATCACTGTGGGTAAATAAGAACAGGGTTCCTGTCTGGCCCTCTCAGAGGCCCTGTGCCCTTTGCAAACACAGATAGCCATGCCAGTGATGAATTCCAGGGTTTTGCTTCTTCAAGCCAAACTGTGCCCTCTCTTACCAAGGGCGTGGGTGTGTGTGTGTATGTGTGTGTGTACATGCGTGTGTATGTGTGTGTGTGTGTGTGTGTGTGTATGTGGGTTGCATTCAGTCGGAAAGCATCGCACATTTTTTTTTCCTATCACGACCCAGTTCAGCCATGACATGCAGTCTTGAAGGCTGGCACTGAGAGGTCGGTGTCAGGCGCCAACCTGACACCAACGCAGCGCTGCTCCATCGCAGGCACTGGTTTTATTAAAGGATTCAAAGAAATGCTCACATTGTTTTCCAACCCAGCCCTTCCTGTCCTACTTCTCAGAAAGTGTCCAACTTTCCAAATGTCAATTTTGAAGCAATAGTCAGTGATAGGAAATGTTCCCCAGGAGCTCAGGATTGAAGGCCTGGCCCACTGTGAAATGCTTACAAGTAGATTTGGGAGGAGGTGATTGGATCATGGGTGTTCTGGCAAAGTCAGAGGAGCAACCCTTCATGGGTTCATACTCGGGTGGCCTTGTTCGGAAACCAGGAAGCAAGGCGGCGACTGCTCAGAGGAAGGAATACAGCACCGGGGTGGGGGTGGGGTGCCTAAAGTGTCTTGTGCCCCTACCTGCGCCTTTTCCCCACCTGCTCCCCACCCAACTCCCTGCTTCTCAGCCTCACCTTCCTCTTACCTCAGCGTAAGAGCTAGAGGCTGGAGAGATCATTCGGTGATCCCACAGGACCCAGGCTCTATTCCCCACACACCTGTGATGGCGCACTGCCGTCTGTAGCTTCGGTTCTATGGGCTCCAGCACACTCTCACTGTCTCCGTGAGCAGTGGGGTGCACAGACATACATGTATATGGGGAAACACCCATATACATAACACAACAGAGTAAAAATACAAAAACAAAGAACTGGAAGGCCGGCCATAGGCAGAAACCTCTGAAACCACAGTCCAAATGAAAGCCTCTCTCCATCAAGTTGTTTCTGACATGCATCTTTTTATCACAAGAATACAGAGCTCACACAATTAATTATGAAAATACATCTGCCCACCTGCACTAGCTACTTTTCTCACTGCTGTGAGGAAACACTCACCAGAAGCGACTTGAGGAAAGAAGGGGGTATGGATTATCACTGAAGGGCATCATGAATCTCCTGGGGTAGGAAGGAGTAGTGGTCAGAGCAGGGGGCGCTAATCACGCTGCGCCTCGGTCACAAAGCAAAGAAAGGTGGACATAGGTGCTGGCAAACATTCTCACTCTCCGCCCCACTGTGTTTGGTCTGGCCCCAAGAAACGCTACACACACAGGGGAGTGGCTGCTAGGTGTTCTAAGATCCAGCCAACTTGACGAAGATGAAGCATCCTATAATCCAAGCAGAGTATTGTGTGAACATGTGTGTATGTTAGTGTATAAGAGCGCATGTGTGTGCTCTTGTGTGAGCACGTGTGTGTGTGTGTGTTGCATGTGTAAAGGGGACACAGAGGAAATGTGCTGTGCCACTCCACAGCTTTTAGACACCTCAGCGGTGCCCACACTGCTGACCCCAGCACAGGAGTCCCTCCATGACCCCACCTGCGCTGGCACTCACATTCCCCTCCCACACAACCCTTGGCTCAGAGACCTCATCACCTTTCTGCCTCTATTTCCTAACTTTCTGGTGCTTTTCCTGTCGATTCTACTCAGAGCCCTGTCCTCACGGCTCATTGCCCAGCTCCTACAGGAGGCCTTCCTTCTGCTTCCCACACGCCACCCCCTCATAGGAAACTGTTCTGCAGGAGCCTCACAGTGAGTACAGGGCTGAGAATGTGGGATGAGGGCTGATGCACAGCTCTGCTGTCCTCCCCGTCTCCCACTCACCTCGGTCTCCTGACACAGCTAGGGCACATGTTTGCTCCCTCTCTCCTCCAGCACAGACTTGGGCTGGCTCTAACCGCTGACCTGTGATAGAAGCGTCCGGGGCGCGTGACACAGTGATATGGCACTAACGCCTACAATCTCCGCTGGGGACTACCTCAGTGAGGCACTCTGGGTAAAGCGTGAGGTGAGGCCAGAGACACAGAGACAGGGATGGCTTCTTAGCTCTGTTTTTCCTGCCTCAGAGGCTCGGAGGTGAAACAGAAGCCTTTAGCTAAGCAGGAAGGGAAGGGAGGCAGGGAGCCCCAGGAGCCAGGGTCCCACTTCACCCCCAGACTGAACTGCTCCCATTGCTGCTCAGTTTGAGTTAGGGTAAAAACCGTTAGATTATTTCCTCTGGTCTCACTCGCCTTTCAACAGATACCCGAAGTCTAGAAATGGCTATAATTTAAGTTAATGAAAGGAAATCTCAGCAGCTGCATTGGGTGTCGTGCCATTCTTTCCCTCTCCTCGGGCCCAGCCTTGCTCAGCTCTGTACCCTCCTGTCCACCTGCCAAGGGCCCAGTGTGGAGTCAGGTAGAGACACTCCGGGCCACAGCCAGCCTCCCCGATGGCCCACATGAGTCACTTGCTGAGAAAAGCTGGAGCCAGCTTTTTTGTTTGTTTTTCATTTATTTTTAAGTTGAACAGATGAAGAATGTTGCTAGCTCTTCTGGAGACACAGCCAATGATGACAGCTGATGATGTCCAATGATGGCCAATGACAGCCAATGAAAACCAATGACAGGCAGTGATGGCCAATGGTGGCCAATGATGACCAATGATGGCCAATGGTGGCCAGTGATGGCCAATGAAATGATGGCCAGTGATGGCCAATGACAACCAATGACAGGCAGTGATAGCCAATGGTGGCCAATGGCAGCCAATGATGGCCAATGACAGCCAGTGATGGCCAATGACAGCCAATGATGGCCAGTGATGGCCAATGACAGCCAGTGATGGCCAGTGATGGCCAATGACAGCCAGTGATGGCCAATGACAGCCAGTGATGGCCAGTGATGGCCAATGACAGCCAGTGATGGCCAATGATGGCTAGTGACACTGTTTATTTCTTTTCTGCCTCCTGCCTCCAAAGTCTGGTATTCCAGCTTTAAGCAGCTTGTTTGGCTCCTCCATGGAATGGTACGGAGAGGGAAGAGTCTGTACAATGAACACAGCCCCCCATTCTCCAGTCAGTGTGTGCTGGGTGTGCTGTGCTGACTGTTGTAGAACAGAGAGACAGTAAAACCAGGAGCAGGAGATGTGCCCTGCAGAGGTATTGCAGCAGGGACCTTGACCCCTCGGTCCGAGTTTTTTCCTTCTTGGCATTAAGTGGCCTTCAGAATGCATCCACATCAGACCAGTCCACTGTCACTGGAAATTTTGTCTTGGCCCCTGTGGTGGTGTGAGTGGGAATGGCCATTGTAGACTCATGTGTTTGAGTGCTTGGCCCATAGGGAGTGGCACTGTTAGGAGGTGTGGCCTTGTTAGAAGGTGTGTGCTCTTGCTAGAGGAAGGGGTAGGCTTTGAGGTCTTAGGAGTTCAGGTCAGTTGTCTTCCTGCCTTCGGATCAAGATGGAGACCTCTCTGTTCCTTCTCCAGTGTTCTGTCTGCCTGTGTGCCACCATGCTGCCCACCATGACAATAGTGGACTGGCCCTCTGAACAGAGAGCCAGCCCCCTGTGTTCCTTCATAAGAGTTGCCGTGGTCATGGTGTCTTCACAGTAGCAGCCCTACGTGAGGCAGTCCCCTCCTCATTTCCAATTGTCTTGACTCCAAGACCCTGTCACTTGATGAGAAAAGGGGCTCAGGTAAAGTAGTTGAGGACTTTGTCCACGTGCAAATAGCTAGTATACGCAGCAAGGCCTAGACAGGGGCCCTGCCAACAGACCAAGAGGAGTTTGGGTTTTTAGCCATAGTGACGCACACAGAAACTTGCTCTGCGGGGGCGGAGTGGGGGAGTCAATAGTCTCGATAAAATATGTCAACATGGACAACGCATTCCCAGAGAAGATGCTGCTGGCTGCCTTTTAGAAATCCCCCCGACACTTAGCTTCTCCTAAGGGATGCTGGGGCATCTCAGCACCTTCCGACTTCTGCTCTAGTGTACTGAGGCTGGGACAAGAAGGGCAACGTCTGTTTAACTTTCCTGTATTTTAAAAAAGGAAACAACTTAGGAGAAATATCCATGGCTAAATGCCGAGAATGGACACAGAGGAACCGCTGAGCCTGCAGAAAGTGCGTGGCAGAAGCATGTCCCAGGAACTCAGACCAGGAGTCTTGATCTTACTCACCTCAACTATGCAGGACTTCAAGTGCAGACAAACTGAAGACACTTTAAATTCCCAAGGTGAGACGAAAACAAAGGAGAGGAAAATCTTGCCAGTTTTTAGTGTATCCGCACTGGGTCCCGGGATGGGTGGGGGTGCGGTGGGGTGACCCTGGGGGACTGCCTCCGCTCTGTCCCACAGGTTAAGAGTCTTTTTGCCTCACAGCCTTGATATCAGATTGAGAAGTATCTCTCGCCCCCTAAGAAAAATGGTGTAGGAATTTGCTAGATTAGAATAGCACTTCCTTCTGCCTTTTTGTTTTTTTTCCTCAGACCAAACAAGTATAAAAAACAACTTTTGCCTATCAGTAACAAGACCCAAACTTTTTTAAAAAGGCAAAAACAAACAAACAAACAAACAAACAAAAAAACCTTCTCTTTTGTGAATGTCAAGGCCCCAGCTCCTTTCCTCATGGATGAATGGCGGCACAAACGGGAAAATGTTGCCTCTAAAACACATGTGTTGAGATCTGGTAATCTCATTAGTCCCCACAGAGCCCCTCTTACATGAATCCCGGTGCCCCATGGAAGTACTTCCTTTCGAGTGCCCTGTTATGGTGCGACTATGAAGTGTCCCCACAGGCTCACGTCCTCAAGTCGGATTGCTAGCTGACCGACTTTTGGGATGTGACTGGGTTATGGTGCGACTATGAAGTGTCCCCACAGGCTCATGTCCTCAAGTCGGATTGCTAGCTGACCGACTTTTGGGATGTGACTGGGTCCTGGGGTCTCTGGCATAATCAGTGAACTGATACCGTAACAGCTTTATAATGTGATGGACTGGATTGGAAGGAAGGAGGTGTGGCCTCACTGTGGGACATGGGTGACTGAGGGGCATGCTCTCAGGGGCTAGATCCATCCCTGGCCTTCTCCATCCCCCACTTCCCTGCTTCTTGTCCACCCTGAAGTGAGTGGCCTCTGCCATCTGACCCCGCAACCATGAGGCTCTGCCTTGTCCTGGGACCAGAAGTGACAGAGGTGGCCATGGCAGCTAACATCTCTGAACTTAGGAACTAAGACCAATCTGTCTGTCTTTGAAGCTGCTGAGAGAAATGCTGTCACCGAAGTGAGGCGTGGGGGAGCCCAGCACAACCTTCCAGACTTTCTCAGTCAGAACCTGCTGCTGTGTTGTGGGAGAACAAGGCTAGAACTCTGCTTTGGGTGTGTAAGGGATCTCCTGCTTCAGTCTCCACACACCCTTCCCTTCTCAAGAGCAGAGGCAGCAGGCTCTCCTGGGGAGGGAGGGGCGGAGGTTGGGAGGGGGGGTGGCATGTCCTTTGACCTCATGCTGTCTGCCTGTGATCATGTCAAATCTGTGACACTCCGGAAGGCAAGGGTGTCTCTCCTCGGTTGCTACACAGTGAAGTCCCCTTGTGGCTGTGCTGGCATCTGCTTTTAATTCACAAGCAGGTCTGTGAGTCTACAGCTGATCTGTTTTAGCTCCTTGGAGTCTGCAGGGTGTAAACAGACAATACTCTACATTTAGATTCCGTCAGACAGCACAGCTGGTACCCTTGGTAGGCAGTGCGGCCTGCTAAGTGATGCTTTGGGAAGGGTCTCTGGACTCCAGGGTTGACCTTGACTGTCTGGTGGGAAAGTGCAAAGCCTAGGGATGCTGGCTTGCCGAAAGGTTCTTAGTAGGGCTTCCACAAAGTGCTGCCCTACTCTGAGATCTGAGTTTCAACTGGTGTTAGGGGTCCAGGGACAAAGATAAGGACAGGTGTGAAGAGGGTGACTGTGTGCTCGTTACCGACGGAAGGGACTGAGGAAGGAGAGTTTATATCTCCTCATGGTTTAGGTGGGGAGAGTCTGATGGCAGAGAAGGCAAAGGCAGCCAGGACCAGAGGCAGCTGGCACCCTCGCTCAGGAGTCAGGATCAGGGAGTGGACAGGAAGCGCCTGCCCACATGGCCTGTGCCCTTTAGAGAGGCTCCCACAGCCCCAAAACAGCATCATCAACTGGGGACCAGGCAGCTAAACACCTGAGCCAGGGGAGTGTTCATATCCAGACCATAATAGTCCCTGCTGGGTTTGCAGGAAAAGGCTGACATCATCCTGAAAGGCCTTCTCTGCCCACCAGGCTGCCATCACTCTCCTTGGACCCCAGGCTTGGAAGCTTTGCTTCCTCACTGGTCAAAAACCATGTATGAGGAAGGAACACAGACAACTGTCAGAACTGCACGAAGTGTTTGCACGGAGCAGAGGCAGGGGCTGCTACCTGGTTATCAGCTTCAGAGACAGGGACTAACTGCGGTTGCTGCGTGCTCGGCTGGATGACCTCAGCAGCTCAGGGGCCGCCTGGCTTCTGGCTGTGCGTGTGACTGCAACGTGTGGACAGTGACCACGGCTCTCACCACCAACACACACGCACACACTCACAGGCATCATTAGAAGTTCATTAGAGTAGCTTGCACAATGTGGTCCAGGTAGACCAACAATGGCTGTCTCTCACTGCAAAGACTAAGAATCCTGTTGTTGCTCAGGCCACGAGGCTGGATCCCACAGAAGTACTAGAGCGGTGCTAAAGGCCCAGAGGGTTCCTAGTGAGCTGCTGGTCCTCAGTCTATATCAGAAGAACATGGCTCTGGGCTCCAGGGACAGACGGCTCAGCAGTTAAGAACACTGGCTGCTCATCCAGAAGACCTGAGTTCAGTTGCCAGCACCCACAGGGCAGCTCACAACTGTCTGTAACTCCCAATCCAGGGGATCCAACAACTTCAAACAAACATAAATGTAGGTGAATCACCAACATACATGAAATAAAAATAAATAAAATTAAAAAAAAACACAGTGCCACTGGTAACTTTTAAAAAAAGAAAAGAAAAAAACCCCTACAACCTTAAAAAACGAATTTGGCTATACTAGTGAAGCGATGCCTCAGCAACAGGGTAGATGAACATGCCAGCAAGGACCAGGGCAAGCAGGCAAAAAGCAACATTTCCTTCTTCCACGTCTGCACAGCCACTAGAAGGTGACCCCCACTTTTAGGGGGAGTCTTCCTACCTCAGATACTATGATCAAGAGAATCTCTGATGGGAGTGCCCAGCGGCTTGTGTTTTAGTTGATTCCAGATCACGCTGACAGCTGGCCAGCACCCTCACGTCAGCTTCACCACCTCTGTCGCTGCCCTTTACACAGGGCGGACCAAACGCTGGTCTAAGCCAGCGTTACACCCTTCAATGGTCCAAGAGGAGTACAAAGAAGCTAGCTGGGCGGCCCAAGCTCATTCAGGAAGTCAGATGCAGACACTCTGATTCCAGAATTATCACAGAGTATTTCCTGGCTGTCAGGGATGACCCCTTAAGTTCATAGACAGAGAAGGGATCCTCCAAATAGCATCTGGGGCTTTCCCAAGACTAGTTAAAGAGAAACATGCTTTTATCTGTTATTTTCATGTGTTAAAATATGCAGGCTATATGGATGGTGGTGGCGCTCAGGAGGCAGAGGCAGGCAGACCTCTGAGTCTGAGGCCAGCCTGGTCTACAGAGGCAGTTCTAAGGTAGCCAGGTCTACACAGAAAGGCTCTATCTCTTGAGAAAATAATACATGGACACATATACATACCTACATATGCAGACTGCTGTTAGGCAACTTACTACTTTAAATTGACCTTGTTGTGTTGGAGTGATACTTGGTGTCTCAATGGTAGTCTTTTACTGGAGTCCCTTAAGCCCAAAGCATGTTCGAGATGAGAAGAGGCTGTGGGACAAAGCAAAAAAGAAGGGGCTGGGAAGGCAGCTCAGTAAAGAGCACGGGCTGCTGTTCCAGAGGGCCAGGATCTGATCACCAGCACGCACATGGCAGCTCACAGCTGTCTGTACCTAGTTACAGGGATGTGCTGTCCTTCTCTGCCTCCTGAGGCATTATAGTTCCCTGGTGCACAGGCATACATGCAGGCAAGGCACCCACACACATGCAATTAAAAAAAAACCTAAAAACAAAAGAGAAGGGATAGCGGGGCAGTCAGTTTGTTGGTTCCCTTGGGTTTTGGTGGTGGGCGTTGGCACAGCTCCTGGGTAGCATGCGAACAAAGCAGCTGCAGAAAGAGCCATATGCTGTGTGAGGGTCTGTTCTTCAGACATAACTGTTCCCCAAGCCCCTGGGACTGTTTCTCCTGGGTCAGACCCCGTCAGGAGCCTCACTACCCTTTCCATGGCCAGACGGCAGCGGTGAGGACAACTCCAGCAGCGGTGTGTAGCTCTGCTTGCACTGCCTGTCCACCTAAGTGGCCCTTGCACATCTGGGAATGCAAGTTGTGATCAAAGGAAATCAAAATGACCTAACCACCTCCTCCTGCTAAGCAAGCTTCAGCTTGCCAGGCGGAAGGAAGAAATCAGAAGAGCAGATTTTCCTTGTGTTTTACTGAGTGGGAGCTTTGAATCAGATGCTCTAAAATTTTGCCCAGTAAGCCATGCAGGTGGTTCCCACAAGATTGGCCCAAAGATGGCTGACGGTGGGGCGTTCAACAATTCTTGAGAGACTCCTCTTTCTCACCCAAACAGGAAGGTTCCCTTAGCTCCCTGTTTCTTTAAAACTTACTTTTCTTTAGGAGTGTGTCTGTCTGTGAGTAGGTGTGGGTGGGTGTCTGTGCAGGCCAGAAGGGGCACCAGACCCCCTGTTGCTGCCAGACAGGAATGCTGGGAACCCAAGCCTGGGCTGCCGAGAGGGCTTGCAGCACCCTTGACTCGGAGCTGCTCCCCAGCCCCTTAGGCTCCTGTTCTGAGGCTCAGAAACAAATATGACAAGCTGAGGCACACTCGTCCCCCAGACTCAGCCCATGCCCATCCTGAAAGCTTTGCTGAGAGTTCCAAGTCACTAACAAAAAGTGAGGTACACTTCTGCCTAACCCCACTCACGCAGCTGGCTGGTCCCAGACGAGAAAGAAAGAAAAGTCCAAGGGACCCGTGGAAGACCACAGGTCTGTGGGGAAGAGGGAGCAAGAGCCCATCCTTCCTCCCCTCCTTCATAAGCCTCCCTGTGGAGGTGCTGAGGCAGCAGACCCCGTTGGAAATGTCACCTATAAGGAGTGTCTGATTCCTGCAGGTCCGCACCCTGCCTGTGCTGGGAAGGTACCTTGGCAACTACACACAAAGGTCCCTTTAATTTTTAATCGAATCCTAAGAGGTCTATTTTTTTTTTCTGGAGGTGCCAACTTGCAGTAATTACTAGAATCCCCAACAGGGCCAATCAGAGATTCATAGAAAATAAAGATGGATGAAAAGACCTCACCCAGTTGGCTGCTGTCACTTTGCTCTCAAGGCTCTGAAGATCCAGGGCAGAGGTCACAGTTCTTACCATCCTGAGCTATTAATAGGAGTCTTGAAATCAATCCCTGCCTGGTGAGATAAGAGAAACTGATTATCGTGGCCCGTACATCTCCTCTGGGGGCCAAGACGCCGCCTGTTTTCATCAGCTGTTTATCAAAATCAGATTATGAAGGAGTAATCAGATCAGAACTGTTTACGCCTGCCCCAGCCTTGACTTACACACGGCTTTCCTATGCCGCCTGAACTGAGCGAACTGCCCTGACCTACGCGTGAACCTGCCTTTGTATTCCCTGTACCTTGTTCTGAACCTGTAACTCCCCAGAGACCACAGGCATTATACCTGGCACTGAGTGCCAGGCAGGTGAGGCCAGTTCCAAGGGGTGGAAGATTCTATCTTGGTGATAAGTCATGAGTCAGTAGTAGGTTGTTCCGAGCTCCCAAGGGGAGACAATGAGCATTTAGTAGGCTCTGGAGTTATGTAAGATGGTGCTTTCCAAACAACGAGGAGGCAGGTCACCCAGCCAAAGGGCCTAGCACAGGAGGCGAGAGTGAGGCCAGGGCTCCCCGGGGTCAGCCACCAGCCGAGGCTCTGACTCAGGGGGAAGCAGGGCCAAGTGTCTTGGCTTGAGGCAGAGGCTGGAAAGCCAAGGGAGACAAAACCACAGGTCTGTGCTCAGGGACTGGGGAAAACACATTTGGGGAATTAAAGAAAAAGCTCACTCTGTAAAGTTACAATTTGGGAGTTTTTCCTGCTTGTTGGCTGCTATCCTCTTCTGGGCTGGTGTGGAACCAGGCCAGCGTCGGAGGGTGTTGTGTGTGGAATGAAAAGAAGCCCTGGGCTCTGAGGAAAGTCAGTCAACCTTGGTGAGCTGTCGGTAGGGCAGCTCATGCCAGGGCTCATGCCAGGGCTCCTGCGTGAACTCTCCCCTTCCGGTCATCTTCCTTTCACAGTAAAAGCCCCCTAGACCGGCGTGAGGAAAACCCCCTTTCTCTTTCTGGCAGTCTCCTTTCAATGGGTCAGCTCTAACCAGAACCCTGCAGTTGCGGGCTGACAGCACAGCCAAGGCTGATGGGAAATCATGTGTCCCAGCCACTCGGAGTTCTGTCAAAATCCTGGTCAGACAGAGTAGGAGGCTACCTACACGCTTGGTTTTGGCCAGGTCTCTACTCTCTGGCCGCACGATTCACTTCTCTAGATCAGAGAAATGTGCTAGTCTTTAGGAAAAGACCTCCTAATATGTGGCTTGCACTCATGGGAGCCTCAGTATCAGCCACGCACACTACATTAACAGAATCTCAGAGAAAAACCAGGAATGTGAGTGTGCCTGCAAGCCCTGGGAGGCGGCAGGAGGCCCACCAAGAAAAGAGAACAAGTTCTCAAGTGATGACAGCCGCTTTGGCCATTGTTGCCAGAGTTACCGGAGCACCCCTAACACTGGGTGGTGGATGGAAGGTTCGAGCCAGGATCCTTGCTCTTTTGTAACCCCAGCTGGGTTTCTCTGGGGCTCCCTCACCCATCTCCCAAATATTCTCAAGACATCACTCTGCTATGCTTTTACCCCTGGTCACACTCAGCTTTTGAAACCCTAAGCTCCCTGTACTTAAATGGTGGGTCCCTCTCTCCCTTGAGAATTATTTATTATCTTGTCATTTTGCTGCGATCTGAGCAAAACATTCCTGAAGGATGGAAGCTACAGGAAGAGAGCTCTTTGGGAAAACGCCCCCCTTTGTCAGAGCATGTGGTTTCTACCCTGACAGGAAGAACTTACACCAACTCTAGTCACACGCTTTCCGGTCTGACTTTTCAGCTTCTCCAGCTCCAGGGCTGCTCTGGACAGCAGGGTGTCTAACAGACTCACATCTCAGAAGATGGAGGAAATGCTTGGTAGAACGCACACGGTAACAGCCGCCCCTGCTCACAGTGCTCAGGCCTGGAGTCACACCCACCCGAGCAGGCCCCCTCGGGAGCTTCTGGGGCGAAGAGCCTGGAAGAAGGCTCAACAGAATAGGGAGACATTTTACCTACAGAGCATCATCCCCCAGTTCCAGGTCCGGGGCTCCACGGGTTCTCCCTGCTTATTCTTCACTCTCCTGTGTCAGTGTTCAGGACAGTCTGTGGTCCCAATGCAGCCAGAGAGGACGGTCCCACCAGAGCCTGGGGCCCTGTGATCTTTGCACTGCAATGATGATATCGCCTCAGGGTTGGGGTCTCTGCTTCTCCCAGCACTAAATGTGACTGTCTGTCCAATCCCCCGCATTAAGAATCCTAATGATCTGCCCCAATCTAATGATCTTCTGGCCTTTAAGTTCCCAGACTTTTCAAGGCTCTCTACACATGTATAAACTCCTGCTGGTCTTATATCAGAACTGTTGTCCATAGATGGTACTTTTTGCTTACACTTCGAATTTTTAAAAATACATGGTAATATATGTCTTCTACACCACAATGACTAGCTTGTATTGAAGTGGGTACCATGTCAAGAAAGAGTGTCACAGGCCATGCCATCTGGACACAGAAGGAAGAAGCATGTACTAAAGTTTCTTGGATAGTGCTATTTCATTTCACTTCCCCATGATGCCGAGGCAGTTTGATTTTTCCCTAATTTACCTATGCAGAAACTACAAACCACCTAGACAGAAACTAAAAACCAAATGGCTTGTCAGACGCCACAGTGCTCAATGGCAGTCAGACTTCTAAGCCTGGAGGGACATCCAGCTCGGTGTATGTGTGGGGACTTACCTCGTACCCTTTGCATTTAGAAGCTTCCCTGATTAAACAAGAGGAGATGCGCTCATAGCATGCCAGACTCTTGCAATGCCTCTGAGTGGGTACGAGGGTGTCCTTGGAGGAGGAGGTCATTCGGACATATGTGCAACTGTGGAATGCCCTGTCTGAGCACACCATTCTTAGACCCTGCCTGCTTCATTTGACATTGACCGACAGAAACTGGGAATAAGCATGCCAGGTAACTCTTAAAAGATTCCCGCCAGCTCACATTCTACATGGGGACCAATTACAACCTTGACCTCTACCGTAATGCAAAATGCAGACTGCCTGGGGCTGGACCAGTATCCCCATCACACTGGTTTTGTCTATCCAAAGCCAGTTTTTTTTTCATTCTTTAATTTTTTTAAGTTATGCTTTTTTAAAGTTAGCATAGAATATAATGTCTTTATGACCTTTGAAAAATATGTATTTTGTCCTAATTCAAACCAGTTCTACCACGGCCCCGTTCCCCTGCCTGCCTTCTCCTGGTCCTCCCCTGTTCCCCCATAGCCTCACATGCCATTACCCTCCCCTCCCCCCCTCATTAAGCACACACACACACACACACACACACACACATACACACACACACACACAAGCTCTAGTCTCCACACACATGAGAAAACAGTATCAGTTGTCTTGCTGAACCTGGCTTATTTCACTTAACATAATGATCTCTGGCTTCTGAAGCAAACACTAATCAGAGAGATGTTACATATACCAGTTTACCAGTACCATGTGGTCACATTGAAACATACTCAACACCATGTCTCTGTGGATTATGAAAAGTTTATTAATAAAGGAAGCACCCCCCTTTAAAAACAGCCACCTCAAATGTATAGAAACACGTTATCTTCTTTTCTCCATTGATCAAGGAGGGGAGAGGAGAGTGCAGCACCAAAATACAGACAAGGCATCCCCATGGGGACAGCACTCATTCACACAAGAGAATTACAAGACATGAATTCCTTTCAGCAGCCTAGCCGCCAAGCAGTTGGCCATCAAATAGGCTGAACGTATGTGGTACAGCTAAAGCACATTGTGGGTTTCTTAACCAGAGAAAAATCCAGTGGCATATTTACACAAACATGAGCAGGCAGGGACAGTTCAGAGACTGTCACCAGGAAATGATGGGGTGCTCTCAAGTTCATTTCAGTAGCTGCTCCACAGCTGCCCCTCAGGTAGCTTTTATCCAGTCTCCCCTACAATTTCACAAGTGTGCCCCAGATACACTGCACACACAAGGAAGTGAATCAGGAGACCGTCATGTGTTGGACACTGATTTAAAAAACAACAACAAAAAACCATGCATAGAGTGGAATTTCACTGTGGGAAAACCCTAGAAGGCACTCAGAAGAGACTATCTAAGCTCTCAACCCAAAGAGGGGGAACATGAGGCTGGGTGCTTGACTACCGTTTCTAGGCCTCTGGAGTAGTGATGGCTTAGGCATGGTGCCGAGGTGTTGCCTACAACAATGTGGACAGTCACATGGAGGCGCAGACCCGCTGCATGGGCCAAGTCGCAGTGTGCCCACCCAGGCTGTTGTGTTCCTCCTCCGCATCCTTGTCATTGCTCATTTTTGAAAAGTCTTGATTCGTTTGATTATCCTTAAGGAGGTTGGGAGAAGGGTCTGTGCAAACCTTCCTGTTTTACAGTTTGGAAGGCACAGCTACCATCCTGGCTCCCGACAGATCTGAAGTGTAAAATTTTGCTAAGTGAGAATCTGTGTGCTTGCTCCTTCTCTGTTGCCCATACTGAAGCTTCAATATTTGCAAAACAGAACGTCAAAATACTTCAAATCTAGCCCAAAGCCATGTGTTATTCAGGCAACACAATTTGTACACATGCCAGGGTACAGTCCGCCTTTAGGAGAGGGATCTTTTCATTTGGTTTTGTTCTTCTTATTCACTTACAACTCTGCCCCCTCTTTGGGGAGTTAAGACTAATTTGATCATAGTAGTAAAGTCCCCATTCTATGCAGACATAACACTCTAAGCTGAAGCAATGCCAGCTCTGGGTGGTGCTGCAGGCTAAAGTCAGTCCACCCTCTAAAACGCCCCTTGGTTCGTTTGTAAAGCACAGAGCACCTGTGGTGGAATCTTAATTTTCCCATAAAACAAAAAAAAACAAAAACAGAAAAACCCAAAGCTGTTGAGTTCGCTGGACAAAGGTATTCTGAATGTGCTTCAGAACTTCTGGATGCACAGTACTCACATGAAAACAGCCTCCCTTGGAAAGGATAGCCTATGACATCCTGGATTCTCTAACACCTTCCCATTTTTATAGGAAACTACCACAAGTCAACGTAAATTGGTTATTCTTAACTCAGCGTATGTGTGTGCGTACATTCGAAGGCCAGAGGGCACCTGTCTTACTTTGGGATAGTTTTAGTTTCTTGAGACAAACTCTCATCATGGACCCAGAATTCGATCATTAAATTAAAGCTGCTGGTCAAGGAGCCCCAGGGATCGCCTGTCTCTGCCTTATCAATGTGAGGATTGCAAGCACACACCACTGTGCCTGGCCTTTTTACATGGGACCAAGTTCTCACTGGGATGACCAGGACTTTGCTCACAGAGCTATTTCCACAGCCCAGGACTGAGTATTCTTCACACACACAAAAGGTTTTCCAGGTCAGTATCAGGAGCCTTACTGTATTTATGCGATTTTGTCTGAGATCAGTTCTCTAGTGGGTTTTTATTTTGTTTTGTTTTGGTTTGGGTTTTTGGTTTTGCAAGACAGGGTTTCTCTGTCTGCTATGGCTGTCCTGAAACTTGCTTTGTAGACCAGAAATCTGCATGTCTCTGCCTCCCAAGTGCTGGGATTAAAGGTGTGTGCCACACCGCTCCTCTGGTGGAATTTTGCCCGTATACTCTGTCTTGTGACAAGTGTTCTGTTTTTTTCTCTAAGAGTGTTTTAAACCCGAGTGATAATGTTTTACAAGTTCTTTCTGCGGTGGTTGGTTTCCAGGAAGGCAGATCTTCAGACATCTTCCCTCGTGGCTGTGATTTCTCCTAACACCTCGGTAGAGTACCACACAGCTGCCTGAGTACAGCCAGAGCTCATTAAACAGACGTCTGAGCATCATTAGAAGGAACAATTAGTTGGAAATTAGTCTTAATGATTTGTTTTAGATGATAGACTGGAGGCATAATATAATTATTTTTAAACCTCCTACATCGTTAAGAATGCAACGGCACCACCTTTCAATTACGGCGAATCAGACATCAGGGAGCTGCAGACAGTCACGGAGGCTGCGGCCCACTCCTGGATCCAGAAGGCTGCACCCAGCCAGGTGTCTAGAATTACTCAGCCTTCCTCTTCTCCTAGTTATGTTTTTATTTTGAAGCTGTTTCATACTTTAAAGACATCTCTTTGAAAAATAAAAGCATTCAATATAGAGACTCAGCTCTCTCTGAACTGTTGGAGAATGGCGGGAGGCAGAAGGAGCTAGAAGAATCTAGTCTAGGAAGTGGCCCGAGACACCAGTTTGCACCATGGTGGGCTGAGATGCCGGTTCACACCACTACACTGGGCTACCAGGCAAGAAGGCTGCGGGCGGCACGGATATGAGTGTTAGGTGTAGGCACCAGGTGTAGCCCCAGCAGATCTAGGGCACTAATTCCTTGTTTGTTGTTCTTTTTCCTTTCCTTGTTCACCAAATCAATTTGAATCTTGTTTCTTATAAGAACTTAAAAAAACAAACAAACAAGTTGCTTTTAAATTATGTGTGTGCGGGGGGGAGGGGGGAGGACATCCAATACCCCTGGAGCTGGAGGCAACTGTGAACCGCTCAACTTGACTCTGACACAAAACGAGTCCTCTAGGAGAGCAGTGAGTGCTCCAAGCCTGTGGGCCGTCTTCCGCCCCCTCACAAGAAAGCTTTAAAAAATACAATAGAGATTCACAAAAGTTCTTTTGTTTTCTGAAAAGTATCCAAAAATATTCATTTAGAGAGTGAGTAAGCATTTGCTGTCAAAGTCTGCCTTTAGAGAAGTGTGTTTTTTCACCTGGGCTGGTGCTGGGCTGCCCCCCCCCCCCTCTGAGCCAGGCTGTCAGGCCTTCGGGTGTTGGCCCTCAGAGGCCATCAGGGCGCGCAGCCCAACACCCACATAAAAGACCTGGTATCTGTGCTTCCACATCACAAAGCAAGCCAGCAAGCACACCAGGCCACAGCCCAGGTTTAGAACCATCTGGATGATCAGGAACAGCTTGAAAGTGCTGGTGACGCTGGTGCAGTCGGTCACATCCCTGTAAGCAAAGGTCCTGCTGAGAGGCTCCGAGGAAGGCAGTTTGCACTGGCAGGAATCAAGGGAGGTCTCGCAGGTAAACTGTGCAAGCAGGGAATAATGGTGGGCGGCAAAGGCCACGGCCAGCATGCAGGCCACCAGGCCCACCGCGCTCAGCAGGAAGTAGAAGACCTGCAAGAGAGAGGAAAAGCTTTCTATTACACAGAGGATGCTCCTGCTGCAGAACAAAACAGTGAACGCTCTTTTACTGAGTTCTCCAAGGTTAGGGACATTCTCTTCTAAAACATAATATCCAGGGCACAGATATTACTTCAGGCTGATTAGTTAAATGGCCTACACTGCTTGCAACAGGGTCTCCTGTACCCCAAGCTGACCCTGAACTTGCTCTGTACCCAAGGATGGGCTTGAACTCCCAGCCTCCCTGCCTCCGGTGCTCAGTGCTAGGATCACAGGTGTGTGCCACCACCGCCAGCTTTAGAGTTGGCTCTTGAGAAACAGCCCTTATGACATGTGTCATGCAGATGTCGGCCTTTCCCATGAACTGCACCCGACCTGTTAGCTTGTGGAATGTTTATGTCTAGATTTAGCAAGCATCGTAAATGAGTCCCAAACCAGCCCTCGCTCTCAGATGACACCCCGCACTTAGTTTTTAAATTGAGAAGTGCCAGTCACAGGGCCAAAACAAGATCTGAAAGTACAGGCCAGCTTTCTGTAATAAAAACACCATGTCGGTCAGAATTATTACAAACTGACCACCTGACGAGCAAGGTTAATGAAAAGCGGACATGCCTGGTAAGGCAGCTATGACTCTGCCGCCATGGCTGCCAAGACCCCCAAGCGAGAGGCCTCTGGGAGGAAAAATAGATGATGCCATAGAAGGTAGACTTGGCCTACCTGTTAGCTCTAGGCCTGTTTACGCCTGGTTCAAGTCCTAACCCTGCTGGGAAGGAACTGCGGACTCTCCATGAACATCTGCTATTTAGTCTACTCACATCCAGAACACTGTGGCCAAAAGCGCGGGTTCTCACTGACACCGCCGCAATGTACTGTACCACACAACAGATGCTCTCCCGAGAGCTTCACACCCGACACAGACTCTGGGACTAGTGTCTACAGTTGGCAGGGACAAAATTTATGCTGCCGTAGAAACAAACCCGCCCCTTACAGGGAGCAGCTCTGGTCTAGCCAGCCTTGAACTCCTGATCCTCCTGCCTCCTGCCCTCAATTGCTGGGATTTTAGGCAGGAGCCACCAGGCCTGGCTGAAACAACTTGTGTCTTAGAAACATAACGGGAATCGTTTGTTTTGACATGTTTAGTGCTCCTTGGAGGGAAAAAAATCAGATAAACACAAAGTGGAAGCAGTATAAAATTTAGGAAGAATGTATTTAATTTGTGATATTAAAAGGATTGCTTTGGTCCTGTCCCAGAACACTCAGTGACTATATTTTATGTAGAAGTTGACTGTTTAGACCTTAAAAATAGGGATTTATTAAATAAGGTTAATGGTCTAGAATACTGAAAATATTATGGATTATTCTGAAATATTTGGGCTTGGTGATTGAATTTAAATTCCTGGGGTTTGGAAAGCCAGTTTGTGCTGGCCACATGTGACCACTGGTAGTCACACTTGTGACTGGCGGGACCCAGTTAAAATGGCCACTTCCCTCCGGGTAGTCACCTGCCCCAAGCTGATTCTTTATGCTGCACCATTTTTAGTTTTTGGTTTTGGCCACCAAGCAGACAGAGCAGGTGATTGCTCCCTGCCATGTGCACGCAGGCCCAGTCACACCCAGAGGCACATGACCTTAAACTGTAGCTATTTACAACACTTATGGTGGGAAAGCCCATTTGTTGACAATAAGAAGTCTGTCTATGTCAAAGGAGATCGGGCTGGCAAGATGGCTCAGTGGATTAAAGTTCCTGCCACCAAGTCTGATGACCTGAGTTCACTCCCAGGAACCCACGAGGTGGAAGGAGGAACCAACTCCTGCAAGATGACCCCTGACCTCCACACGCATCATAGCACACATACACAGAAAATAAACAATAAAAACACAACTTAAACTTTTCTAAATGATATATTTTGCCTCAAATGAGTATTTGCTGGAGGCCATTTAATAGCAGTGAAGACATGAGGCAGCAGGCGGGCCGCCTGAATTAAGGCCTGACCCCCAAGTGCTCCCGGGGTGGGCATGCCCATTGGACATCGTATTAACTGCCATTTCTTTACGTGTAACTTTGGAATGCTAGTTCTAACCCTGTCTTCGCATCATCATTACAAGGATCAAGAACTGGGCTCTTGGAGCAGCACAGCCGCCCCGGCTGGCTAGTCGTGTGTTACACCGTTTCCAGGGCCCTGCGGGTGCCCACTCTGCTGTCAGGCTTGTTTGCCGTCCTGCGGCACAGACGTGGCCTGTAAACCCGACACAAGCACAGGTTTCTCAACTGTAATCTAGCTCCTTAAATACACAGAAGCAGCAGCTCAAGGACAGAAGAAACCAGGCCACATCCCTCAGCAAAGTGACATGAGCACACATGGCCCAGTCGGGCAAGCTGCTTGTCTCTGGCCACAGCCAGACGCTCAGGCCTGGTGGCACCTTCATTCCCAAAGCTCAATCCTCTGACAGCAATGGGCTCCTGCCGTAAAACCCACAGTGTAAACCAAGCGGCTTGTTTCGCCCACGTGACAGGAACAAACTATCAATGAAGCAGGTGTGCCGAGTGACCTTGGGATCGTGGCAGCAGCCTGTGTGCTGCCCAGCACAGCATCCCTGGAGGCCGGCTATGGGCTTACGTAATCCCTAGGCTGGCTGCTGCCCTGCTGTAATTGGAACCCGCTGTGGCTTTCCCAGGTGGTGGCTCTGGGAGGAGGGGGTCTGTTCTGATTTAATGATGTCCCCTTGGCCTGAATGGTAAGGCCTGGCTGCTGCTGGGCAAAGCGCCTGCCACAAAGCAGCTCAACAGAAGGCCTGCAAGGCATCTGCTGGCACATGACCTTCAGGGGTTCAGCAAATGCTGGAGAGCCCTGAGTAAAGGGGGACCCCCAGAAGGGCAGGCAAGGGGAGTCCACATCCAGTGCCAGGGCTAGAGGCAGAGTCCAGGGGAAGGCAGGGAAGTGCTGTCGGTCTAAGACCAGGAGACTCTGTGTGTGTGTGTGTGTGTGTGTGTGTGTGTTTGTACAGAAGACTCCATCACTGTAGCATGATGGCTTGCCCTGTTTATCTAGGTGCCCAATAACAGAAACTAAATTCTCATAAAAAGCTTACGCCAGGGCACCCTGGCATAGAGGGCTAAAAGCAGCCATGCAGTGGTAAGCCCCTCCCAAAGCCCCATTTCATTCCCCCTAAAACGTGGTGGAAAGCACAGGGGCCAGCAGCTGTGGCTGCTGGAGCCTGAATGAAGCTCTTTCTGGACAGAAGATGCCACAGAGGCCGTCTGAGCTTGCTGGCAGCCACCTGGCTGAAGGTCACCTTCAGGAGAAGATAAAGAGGCTCTTGTCCATCGGTGTCTGTCCTGGTGAAGGAGGGAAAGAGCTAATGAGGTCTCCCCATGGGGTTCTGCAACCTGGCTGACACTGGCAGTCACTTTTCTTCTTTCCTTTTCCTCTCCCATCCCTTCATTTTTAAATTTAAGGTACAGATGTTGAAAAGCCTGGTAGGGGGTTCTCACTGAAAGCAAGGCTTCACTTCTGCTGTTTGGGGGGATCATGAGGCAAGGGAGGAAGCAGGTGCTTTCCACAACTGGAGAAAATCCAGGTTAGGGTGCTTGCTTTCACTTCCTTAGCAAGCAACTTCTTCCCAGGTTTTTGGCTTTTTCTTTTCTTTTCTTTCCCTCTTTTCATCATCACCATGCCTTGTTATTTGGTCAACCTCGCCAAAAAGGAGCCTGACTTGGCGTCTGCGCATTCTTGCTGCTTTCTTCTTTAAAAACAAAACAACCCCTTAGATCAAAAAGGTGATTTTCAGGGCTGGAGAGATGCATCAGTGGTTAAAATCATGGGTTGCTCTTGCAGAGAACCCAGGTTCGGTTCCCAGCACCCACATGGTGGTTCACAACTGTCCTTTAAAAAACGTGAGCACATTGCTTTCCATATCATCACCTTTGAGGATACAACCTTCTCCTTTTCTTGTTCTTCCATCCTTCTTCTTCCCCTCTTCCTGCTCTTCCTCCTTGTCCTCTTCCTTCTCTTTTCTCCTCCTTTTTCCTCCTCCTTCTTGAGGCAAGATCCCATGATAGAGCTGGCCTCCAACTCAGTATGTGGCTGAGGCTGACCTTGAACTTTTGAACTTCTGATCCCCTTGCTTTCTACTTCCTGAGTGATGAGATTATAGCCATGTGCCACTACATGCCATTTATTTGGTGTTGGGTGTCGCATATAGGGTTGCGTCCATTCTAGGCAATCACTGTACCAATTGAGTTCTATTCCGACGTTTTAAACAACTATTTTTTATCTTTGAGTTTTAAAAATTATATTATTGACTTCCCCTTGGGCTTTATGTTTCCTCTTGGGCTTTATGGTTGTAGCACGCAAAGAACATGCTGAGAAGAAAAGTCCACTACAGACAGCAAGAGACACATACAGAGCATTCTCCATTCTGGGCTAAGGCGCTGAGTGAGACCCACCAGCCATGACCTCTGAGGGAGTGTCTCAGCCTCTCCTTGGAGATGACATTTGTGCAGTGAGGTGCCTGAACACACTGCAGCCAAATGCCCTGCCCTGACAGACAGAAAGTTCACAGCAACGAAAGGCATTTAACCGTTAAGCACCGTGCACAGCCTAGCAGTTTCCCAAACACACACCCAGCATACCCCCCTTTCTATCTCAGGGCTCCCACTACAAGGGAGTACATACTCAGATTGTTTTACTATTGCAATGTGCCAAATACCCCAAGATGTGGAAGCAGGCACCCGGAGAGGCACCTTCCCTGGCCAGGCGTTTTGCTGAACTGGTGACTGTTTGATATTCCTTTTAGGGCATCAGAGGCCCAACCATGGAAAGGCCCAGTATCATGTCTGTGTCTGGTCCACTGCCCTCCTGGGCTGCCTGACATGAGGCTTCCAGAGTCATCAGACACGCAACACCTTAAAACGCACTCTTGTAATCACACTTCTGTGAAATGGCTGAAAGGGGGGAAACTTACTTTCATAGAGAACTGGATGCATGTCTTCTCGTCCACTTGATATGACACACAAAGCATAAACAGTCCAAGGTACGCCACCACGCAGACCTGCAGCAGGGGGCACAGGAGAGAAAACAGGGTTGGGGCGTGCCAGGACTCAGTGCCCTTGGCCAGAACCACCCATGTCGCCAGGCCCTTCGGGTCATTTTATTTACGTGATTTGTGTTGGTCTCAACTTGTGAGACACAATTCTAAAGATGCAATTTTACTACTTTTAATTGAGAATGCGTTTGTGTGTCCGTGTGTGGGAATGTGTACGTGAACGTAGTGTCCTCGGAGGCCAGAAGATGGCGTCAGATCCTGGGCAGCTGGGATGGCAGGAAGCCGTAAACCACCCAACATGGGTGCTGGGAGCTGAACCCAGGCAGGTCCTCCCTGTGAGCAGTGAGCTCTTCTAACCACAGCGCTGTCTCTCCAGCCCAACGGAACATGGCTTTAAAGCAGAAAAGCCATTACTTTAGCCAGAATTTATCAAGTTCCTCTGTACTCCAGGTAGTATAGAAGATAGCGCAGAGCGTGAAAAATACAATTTAGTCTATTTGATTAGTGTATGTCCAGGAGAGGCCAAAACCAACTCACATACTACTCGCAGGTATTATCTGCCACACGCCATTCAGAGACTTCTGAAAGGTTACGGAAATTAAGTCTAATAGAAAAATAAAGAAGGTTTGGACAAAAAGGTTGGCTTTGAAAGGCCTCTTAACATCACAGCCACTAGTGGTATGCTGGAACTCCTCCGAGGCTTCCTGCGTCCTTCTTCATGCCATTGTCACACAACCCTGTAAAGCAGGTGTTGCTGTAAGAGACAGAAGGGAAGCCAGGAAGACACAGAGCAGGCCTGGGGCACACCGGAGGCAGCCTGGCGACAGTGGGTGCTGCAGCCACACCCCAGCCATGAGACAGTACAGGGCAGGTTAGCACAACAGACAAGACCCACTGGGAACTGAGACAAGATGCAGAGCAGAAAGGGCAGAGATGCACAGGGTGACCCTGGGGTGACAAGAAGGTGGCTTGGCTCCCCAGCAGGGCAGTGACATGGCCTCGGATACATTTCAGGAAAATAAGCAGAGATGCCTGGTGTCGTGGTAAAGGTACTGAGATGCTATTTCACCAATCTGAACAAGATTAATGCAGTCAGAAGCTGGGTGTGCTGGCCCATGCCTGCAATTTCAGCTCACTGGAGGCTGAGGCAGGAGGATCACTGTAAGTTCCAGATAGCATTTTGGCCGTTTTGGTTTTCAGTTTTCTTTTCCAGAGAGGGTTTCTCTGAGTAGCTCTGGCTGTCCTGGAATTCACTCTATAAACTGGCCTCCCAACTCACTGTCCCCCAAGTGCTGGATTCAAAGATGTGCACCACCGAGTCTGGCTCAGACAACATTGCTAAAGAGCCACGTCATTGGAATCGTGAAGAGAAACAAAGCGAGCCTGAGGGGGGCGGCTCTGCAGGGCAGGACAAGGTCCTGGTGCCCGGCGGATGACTCGAAGGCTGTGCTGCCCCTGCTTCTAAGTCAGGGCGCAAGTGCTTTTTGAAAGAACTTCTAAAAATCATTTCATCTGCGTGTGTTGATAATCCACAATGGCAGGTCTCATTATAGTGTCTTCATACACATATTTATACATCTTAATTACATCCATCCAGTGCCCTCACGGCCCCGCCCACTCCAATGATCCCCCTTCTCTTCCCACCCGGCCTCTCCTGTTTTCACGTCTTTAAGTACATTTTTAAATATTCCAGAGGAGCATGAGTTTGACAAGGGCTTCACTACATATCCTCAAGCAGAGGATCCGCAGAGCTGAAGCAAAGAACAAAGCCCTTCTTCCCTTCAGCAGCAGCAAGCCAGACTGATGTTCTCTCCTCTCTCCTGTCACACCCTGAAACGCACGCCTGGGCTTTCTCCTCAGCTTCTGTCAGCGGGATCAAGATTTCTCCCCTGTAATTGTGTCTGTCCCTGGAGGCTGCCGGCTGAAACCTCAGTTGCCAAGACTGCCCTCCTTCTGGTGATGAGATCAGGACTGCCTGACCAGCATCTTAAAATTAATCACAGTTCCTTTGCCGCCCCCTCCCCAAAGACCCCTTTCACTGGCTGCCACCCTGTGCCACCTTCACTAAACCTGACCTCTGGCAAGACACCACGTAGCATAGCAATGCCCAGCCACACTCAACAGCACGGGGCTGGCCCATCCTCTAAGCTCCGAGGCTTACACGGCCCGTGCTGTACTGTCCTGGGACTCCGGGGACTGACAGATGAAAAGCACAGTCTCACTCCCAGACTGACCCAGCCATCCAGACAAAAGATGCCGTGCAGTGGAGGTGTGAACAGCACATCCGCTGTGGGAATGCACAGAAGGTGTGACTGACCTGACGCAGGCTTGGCAGGGCTTCCTGGAGGAAGAGGGCTGAGCATGTGTTTGTCATGACCTATAAGAAGCAGCTGAAACTAGGAAATACCGGCCCAGCAACAGAGTCTTGTGAAAACAGAAAAATGTCCAAGTTACCCACTTTGGACAGAAACTACCTCAAATACACTTTCTACTTTGGTACATCGTTACAGGGCTTGAGCCGGCTCCGCACATGTGAATGAGTTAGCTTGTAGAGGCTGGTGGTGAGGTTCTTCTGAGCCACAAGCTTTGCATGAACTAACAATGCTTTTTTCCCTTCTTATTGATAGTGTACAAGGATGCTCTCAAAAAATTATATTCATTGAATTCTTCAAGCTGAAAGCTTTATGACCACAGGGAAAGACACTAGAGTTCTCGTGCCAGACTGAAGGGCTCGCTTCCCGAGCTGGCAGGGTGTGGGCATGCCCAGAAGACAGCGTGCTCCGATTTCCAGGCAGGGAACGGGGGGCACGCTGACGCAGATCTCCTGGAATGCGGCCAGAGCTCCCGTCACGCGCGGAGGGAGGAGGCCCACAGAGTGTGGGAGGACACCAGTGGGAGGCAATTAAGAAGTTCCTTGGTGGAGCAGACAAAGGTCCAGGTAGCCCAGCTGGTGTCCCACTGCACAAAGCCCAGGGAGACACAAGGTCCGAACTCAGTGCTGAGAAGCATCAGGCCAGGCTCACCAAAAGCCTGGGAGGTCCATCCACCAACTGTATTGATGAGAAAACCTAGAAGAATTCTTTTGAATGGAATGGAGAGAAAGACAAAGCATTTTAAACCTATCTTTAGACATATACCTTTACCATTTCTTTGCTTCTAAACTCCACAATCCACAGAAAGTTTTGTCTATACATGGTCAGGTCTGCCTCTCCTGTGTGCTGGAGAGCTAAGCAGGCCTGGAAGTCCCTCTGAATGTCCAGTCTATTTTCAGATCAAGGGTTCCCAGATCTTGCCATGGAATGGCTTTGCTTATTTGATCTAATGGGATGCAGACAGCTCTGTTAAGGAATTATGAGTAGGAAGAAGGATCAATGCAGTGAGGTATGTGTATAAATGATTTTTTTTTTCATTTTGCCACGGCAGAAAGGTGCCACCCAAAAGATTCAGCAAAAGATGAGAATTACCGTCATTTATCTCCCTCAGTGTGTATTTATAGTCTCACTACCTTCAGTTTATTTGTTTTCTTCTTTCCATTGTTGACAGAGCTGCTAAACAGGGTTATTGGTGGATTCAACCTTCTCCTGCCAAACACCTTCCATTATTCCCCTTCCCCTCTCAGCCGCATCGATCACTTGGAAACCTGAAATGTGCCTCCTTCTGAAAGTATTGCATGCAAAGTGCTTCCATCCAATCACTATTGTAACGAGAGGAAGGGAACCTCTTCCCACGGTCACACAGTCCGTGGTCCACCCATGGGGCAGAGGGCTGCAGCTTACTGGACTTTCCTACAGAGAGTCGCTATAGATGGTCACTGCAACACAGAATTTAGGGCAAACCATTTGGAGTCATTTTCAACAAATGCTAAATGTATTGTAGTCTGTCAGTGTGGTGGGGTCTTCCTCAGGAGAGCTGTCAGCACATAACGCGACAGGAGAACAAAGAATAAGAAACAACGTAAGAGGTACTAAAGGCTGCTCATTGGATCAAGGTTTCAGCACTGCAGGGGTACAGGAACGTGGCTGGAGGCTCTTTCCACTCCATCCTCATTGCCACTTCCTCACTAGACAAGGCCAAGAAGCCTGGTTCAGAATCACCTTAGAGTTTGGTCCCATCCTCATGATTTGATTCAATAGGTCTAGGGTTGAGACCTAGAATCTGAATCCATAACAAGTTCCAAGGTGGCAGCTGCTGGTCGTGGGGCCGCACCCTGAGAAACACAGGTCTAGGGGTCAACACAGTCCCGAGGGCCTGTGCTGGGTCTTTCGGAATGGTGGAGCATTGTGGTATAGACCTATTTCTTATGAGAAATGAAAATAGTACGTATTATTGATGGCCACATGGTGTGTTCAGCTCAGTGTGGAGTGCTTTATATATATATAATTCTTTGCCCCATCCTCTGAGACTCCAGAATGTGAAATGCTAGGTGTCTGTTACTGCAAGATGAATGTTTAATATTCATCATGTATACACAATGAAAGTATTGGCGCCACGAGACAAGTTAGAGCTTCATAACGAAAGAATCCTTAGAACTGGGGACAGAACGCCTGTCTTCATCCCCAACTAAACACAACTTCAGGAAGCGTCTCTTAATTACCAGTGTGTGTGAGACACGTCCTCCTGATACACGGATGGGAATCACCCACACCAAACCAAAGCAGAAATAATCCAAAACTGGACCATGTCTTCAGGGGTGTGACACCAAACATTCAACAACGGCTTAGGGCTGCTTGCCACATTCTTTCATTTCCACGGAGTAAATTCTACCACAGCAGATTTCACAGCACCCAAGTGAGGCTGCTGAGCGAGCGCTGTACCCCGCCAGCTTTCCTGAGGTAGCCAGGTTCCTTTCCCACACTCTGCTCCCACCACATCTTCTGCCTGGTGGAAGTACCTGCTCACCCAGTGAGGTTGTTTCTTTACTACATTTGAAACTAAACCTTTTAGAATCCCTGCAATCAGCACAGAGACTCAGTTCAAAGGGGCATAGGAGAGAGCCAAAGAGAAAGCCCCCTTCACACTTTTATCTATAAGAGATATGGTACAAGGGCCCCATTAGATACTTAAGACAGCAGATTCTATCATCTATCTATTTATCTTTCTATCTGTCTATCTATCTATCTATCTATCTATCTATCTATCTATCTATCTATCTATCTATCTATCTGTCTATGTATGCATGAGAAATATATCATGATACATACATATGTATACCAAAGCATGGCATCATATTAATCACAAAATATAACTTACAACAATACACGGTAATAAAGTTATCAGTATGAATACTTTAGTATGCCAACACTATTAGTAAATAAAAAAGCTTTTTTAATATAAGCGCTATACTATAAGGACAGTTGATTTGGTAGCTGCTAACTGGGCAATATCTGGGTAGGGCACACAGCATGAAAACACTGAAGAACGGGGTGGTTCACGGCCCCTTGTGAAATAAGCAGCCAATATCATGCTCCCTTCCAATTAGTATCCAGATCCTTTATCTACTTCATATGTTACAGTCATGAAAAGGCTGTATCCTTTCTTAAACTATGTACTATTTGTTAAAGATAAAGATTTTAAGGTTAATAGAAAAGAATTTAAGTACAACAGAGAGTGAAGGGCACACTCTGTATTTGTTATCATATCACTTTTCACTAGAGATTTAGGCAAAAGCAAAATAATAAGGCGTGGAAAGATGTCCTCCATAATTAGATTATGCACACAAAAAGGAAAAATAACAGTCAAAACCAAGAAACACCGGGTCCGAGTTCCTTTAACAGTGAAAACTGATTGCTTGACTCTGTTGAAAACTGAGTATGAAAATGTACACACAGCTAGAACTAACTGCATGGTGGGAAAAGTGCATGAATTTTTATTCCACCTTTTTACTCGCAAAGTATCTTAGATACAAGTCTCCCCCTGTCTCCACTTGAGACAGAACCTTGTGAAACGCAGGCTTGGAAGTCGCCACGGGGCTGGGACTAGCTTTGAACTTGGACCTTCCTGTCTTTCTTCCTGAGTTCTGGTTGCAGGCAGGCATCGCCACGCCTGTGTCCTCAGTTCCCCCATCTGCTAAAGGACGCGAAAGACACTTTGTTGTACTGGTTTAATCAATGGCTAATAGGAACGTAAAGAAGACCCTTCGGCAGTCCTTCAGGCAGCGAGGGCACCACGGATCATTGATAAATCATCAGCAAGCAATTACTGATGCCGTCATTACTGTGGCTGTCAGAGACCAAGTTCAGAGTCTATGAAAGGGCCCCCATGTACAGACAGCGCAGCCAGGCTCAAAGCTGACACTGCTGGCTACAAGCACTGCATCTTCTCGTTAGTGAAGTGCTCACTGGGCACGCCCTTGATACTCATGTAGGAAAAGCCCATGTCTGGGTGAGTGTGCTAACAAGGATCAATTTTCAGTTCTAGGTACCTCGGGAAGTTCACGTGCAGTTTACCCCATTCCTTTCGTTTGTTTTATTGCTGTTGCTGCTCTCCAGACAGTTCCACACAGCTGGCCCCTAGCTCACTCCTGATCCTCCTGTTTGCTTCCTCAGTGGCGAGCTTACGTGTGCAACACCTGGCTCCCAGCACATATTCACAAGCATCCTAGGAAGTCACCTTTCCTAGTTGTGCTTTATAGACAAGGAACACAAACCCCAGTGGGAAAGACTAGTCGGCCACCATCACTAAATGCAAGAGCAGACCACACCGCCTGTCTGAGCCACCACAGGGCACAGTCTTCCAGGAGGAATGCTGGCAGCCAGGGGCACGGAGCTCTGCAGAGCCTGCCAGCCCCTGCTCCCCCCTGAACGGCGGAGTCATGTGCAGCATTGGGGGTCAGCTCAGCCAGGGAGACTCACTTATCCAGCAATCAGGGGAGAACGTAATACCTGCTAACTTATACACTGTTTTAAAGACTTTTAAGTAATGTGCCTGGAACCGTGGCAGGTATTAATCCATTCTCCATCTCACATGGCCTCAGTCTCTGCCAGTAACTACTCTGAAATCTGAGCTGAAAATGAATAATGTATGTAAATGAAAACTCCCTGTCACAGCTTACACACAATCTCGCTCTGTGCTTTGAACGGACGTTACTGTGCCCCTACCGCGTACCATGCCCTCTTGGAGGCCTGCGACACCATCGTGAAGAGTCCAGACCCAAATCCCTGCCTTGAGTAGGCAGGTGTCCCCGAACGAGAAAGGGGCCTGCAGTGGCCGAGAACTGCAGACCACCAACACCTCCACATTCTTCTCTAACACACAGGACAGAGTGACAGGAAAAGGGCAATACCTTTTTGAAAACACAAGAACTGGTAATTCTCAGCAAGTCCAGTGCTTCGCTCCCACAGGCCTGAGCTACAGCCTGAGCACACACACGCGTGCAAGCGTGCGCACACACACACACACACACACACACGCACACACACGCATCAGTGAACTTGGAGCTGCTTCTCACGTGAGCCTCTCTAGCTTCCTCCCTTCACAGCACAGATCCACCGCACATTACCCGAGACCTCACAGCTATGCACACACAGATGGAGGGAACAGAAAACAAAACATAACTGCCCACGGCTTCAGAGTAAGACGGGCCAGCTGCCCAGCTAACGGCGGAACCTTAGCACTGCATCTGGGCTTTCCGGTGTCTCTAGGATGTCGGCGGCGCCTGCTTCCTACACTGCCGAAGGAGTTAATGGGACAGCAATGGAAAGGCCTGAGTGTAACACCCAACACACACAAGGCCACCAAGCACATAAATGAGCCCATTCAGGCAGTGGCCTGGCCCACTCCTGCACGGGCCACTCACACACCTCTCCAGTAGTGCCGGCACAAACAGCAAATATCTGGGCGACAGAAAACTTCTTTTTCTGCTTCGCTCTGTTGCTGCTATAAGCCTATTCATTACCAAATGCCCAGGAGATACCATCTTAGTGACCACAGGGCACTCTGCATGTCTCTGATTACCCTGTGATAATTTTATAGAGGCGAGCATTTATAAATGCTGAAAGAAAGAAAAGCTGTTCGGTGAAAAAGAGTTTCTGGCCATAGCAGATCCAAAATTAGTATTCTTTTTTTTTTTTTTTTGAAAACACTATAGTTTCAGCCAGACTTGCTGCACAGAAGTGACAGGTACAAACAGAAAGACTGAAGACCATCCCGAGGCTTGTGGTTGACCCGAACAGGAAGAGATGGGGAGCGTCAGGCACAGGCATCAAACTCAGGGCTTTAAGTGTAATCTTGCAAAGAAGGTCTTGGTTCCACGAGTCAGGCTCAGAATAGCGGTGTCTTCCCTACTGTACCCAGAGCTCCATAGAGCGAGGACTGTGCAGCCAGAGACTGCGGTCCAGGAGTGGGCAGTGCCTGTCACCTGCCTTCAGACCCTGCAGCCCTGCAGCCCTGCCCACTTTCCTCCTCACCTTCACCTTCTGTTTAAAATGCTCGCACTGGAGCACAGGTTGTCAACAGGCCGAGCAGAGCACGCTCTGACTGCTCGCCAACTCTGCAATTCCGGCCGACGGCCTCGGCTTTTCATTTCCACGCCTTCCAGGGCAAGTGGGAGAAATCTGTACTGTTCACTTTAAAGACGACAAGGTCTCTGGAGGCACAGGCTGGCAGGGAGCTCTCTGAGTAGCAGAAGCTGGCCTTGAACTCCTGGCCCTCCCACCGCCACCTCCCAAGTGCTGGGACCGCAGGTGTGCGCACACACCAGGTAGCTGATTACGTTTACAAGAAGCACATATTTGAGCTACAGGTCAAGGCCAGTGCAGATGATAAATAATCCTACTGCATGAAAGTGTGTCCCGGAAGGGTTTGAAGACCTGCCTGGCGGTGGCCAGAGCCACATCTGTTCAACTCGGTTTGCTTTTACTTCTTGTCCTTTTGCCTGAAGAGTTCCTATGTGAGAAGCACATGTCTGGATTACAATAACTGCACACACTTCACAAATAAGTGTGTAAAGATATTGAAATTAAACCAAGATTAATAACATAGCAATTTCCTTAAAATACAAAAGCCAACCCAGCCTGCCCATGGATTTGTTAGTTATATATCACTTTATAACAAATAAAGTGTGAAAACAATGTTTTTGAGATCTCTTCTTTTTAAACCCAGTGATCCTTAGAGCACTATTGTCCACAGCAGTGACGCAAAAAGGATTCACTTACTCTTGCTGTGATCAGAGCTCTGACTGGCTGGGAATGAGGGCCAAGCCCCGGGAGAACCTTTGGGACCAGTGCCTGCCAGCAAACCACCTTCTGTCCACTTAACGCAGAGGGCTCCATCATGACACTTCCGATAAGCACAACCGCTTTTCTCTAGTGTTTTCCACCAATGAGGCTTTGGCATGTGCGCTGATGTGTTTGGCCAGACCTGTTACACAAGCACGGAGTTGGAAGGAGGCTGCTTTGCGGCCCCGCTTCCCAGCACTGAGCAGTGCAGACTTGTCCCTTCTACAGAGCACACAGAGATGCCTACAGAACTGACAAAGACGGGCAGATGTGTGCAAACTGGCTGGATCCGGGCAGTGGAGTTGCCCACACCCTATGGATACTGCGTGTTTTCCTTGCTGCTCCCGCCAAAGGGAGATTTCTGCAGGAAGACACACAGGAACCATGCCAGCACTCAGTAGCCCGACAGAGATGTTTCAAAGCCTTGTCTGAAAACCGTTTGGAGTGACTCATCGCTCCCCGGCTGGGTGCTTCGCAGACTCTGGGGAAACCCACATTTATCCCGGTGTCTGAGCTGTGGCAGAAGCCTCCAAACAGATGTCGTAACGCACCGTGTCTTTTCACACCATAGCACAGACTTGTGCATTTGGGGGAAGGTTCACACTTCACAGGAACTACTGACAAATTTTCCCATTATGTCTTAAAAAAGACAGAATAAATACAGGCAACAGAATCTTGAAACAACAAAGAAGGTGATGAATAAAAAACTGAGCTTACTATCAAGAGGACAGAAACTGGACCTTTGGCTGAAAATGTCCTTCTTCTTTCCTTCCCTGCCAGGGTGGGGGCTGGGAGCAGGCGTGGGAGGGGCAGGCCACTCCAGCCACATTCATTTATTCTTTAAGCCGTGTTCAAGTAAGTCCCCTACTTGAAAAAACAACAAGGAGCCTGACTTTGATTTGCTTCTAAAAATGCAGTAAGTAAAAATTTAAAAAGTATTATACTCCTGGTATCGTTTTTAAAAAAATTTTTATTAAGATTGTATTTTTTATTTTATGTACATTAGTGTTTTGCCTCCATGTATGTCTGTGTGAAGGTGTCAGATACCCTGGAATTGGACTCACAGACAGTTGTGAGCTGCCATGTGGGTGCTGGGAATTGAATCTGGGTCTTCTGGAAGAGCAACCAGTGCTCTTAACCACTGAGTCATTTTTCCAGTTCCTAGTATAATCCTTTAAAGAAAACCGTGACTCTGAAAGGTTAAGCAAATTAAAAGTTGATCCAAAAAAAAAAAAAGATTTTAAAAGCATCAAAATGTTTTATTTTGTATAATATCAAGAACTAAATTACATGAAAACTCCTTATAAAACAGTTTAAAATGCTGGGTTAAATGTAGCAAATACCACTGTATTAACTAGAAAGGGAATTAAAGGAGTTGACAAGGGCAAAGGTCCTGATGGGAGAACAACAGTGCAGGAGGGCGTGGCCCTCTCCCAGGGATGAAGAGGCTTTAACAGTCACACAGGCCCATGTCAGGGCTAAACACCTTCATAGACACGGAGACGGAAGCAAGGAAGCAAAAGTGCCATACCCAGACAAGCCTAGAGAAGTTGTTCTCCAGCCCTGGGTGGCTTCAGAATGGCTGTCTCAGCCGACAAGGTATGAGCTGGGGTGAGGGCTCTCAAACTATTTACATGATTTCGGAACATATTAAGATGGACGTGAAAATGGCCTTGATTAACACTTGGCAATTTTAATAAATAAACTATGGGGTATGGGGAACAAAGGGCAAATCTTTTAGTTAGGGAGATACAAAAATCATTGAACTAATTACAACTAGATCTTGATCTTTAACGACGTGTAAAGAAATATTCACAAATTAATTATGGATGTTTGAACACTGATTTGTTCCCATTAAGAAATTCGTTTATGTGTGATATTAGAATTTGATCAGTTTGCAATCTTTACCATTGGAGTTAAATATCAAAACACTTATGAACAGAATGACAGCAAGGCTGGGGTTACTTCAAGACAGCTGTAGGGGATAGAGTGGGCTATGAGAACAAACAAGAGGAACCGTAAGTTGATAATTATCAAAGCTGACAGAATCAGAAGCTCATCATGAAGTTACAGCTTTTTTAGTTTGCTTGAATCTTCCTGGTGAGTGAGCTAAGACCATTGGAATGCTGGGTAAAACCAAACTACCCAGAAGACACAGACCTCACTGAGTTATCGCATACAGACCCCAGACCCCACTGAGTTATGGCATAACGCTTCTTGAAAGATGAACTGGCAAACCAAAATTAGTAAACACACAGGGAATTGACTTATCAATAAAGACTAGCACTTGTATTTATGTCCATGTACACATGTACACACTCTAAAAACTACACCAAAAGTCATGAAGAATTCCTGATAATAGGGCTGGACTGATAGGTCAGTAGTAAAACATTTTATCTGTAAGCATGAGGACCTAAGTTCAATTCCTCCCCTAACCCACAAGAAAAGAGCCAGATGCAATGGTACTTGCTTGGAATTTCAGCACAGGGGTCTGGAGATGGGTAGATTCCCTAGAGCGTATTGGCAGGCCAGCCTAGAATTCGCTGCGCTCCAAGCCAATGAGACTCCATCTTAAAGAAAAGGAAGGAAGAAGGAGGATGAGGATGGGGAGAAAGAAGGGAAGGGAGAGGAACAGGTAAAGGGGAAGGGGGAAGGGAAAATGGGGGAGAGGGAGGAGGGAGAACAGGTGTGGGGGGGGGCCTGACACTCCCGGGCTCTGACGTGAGAGCAGCACGTTGACAGAAAATCTCGCAACAACACAGCATATGGCATATGGAGCAAAGCGAGAGCAGCCATCTTGTTTGATCTTTAAAACATTATCGGCGGCTTCTCTGAATGACAACACTTTAAAAGTATAAGCAGTAGCATCGTTAGCCTGGGCTCCTGTTGGAGAATCTTCTAGTGTGAGGAGGTCAGTGTCCCCATCAGCCCGCAGTCAGTCCTGCGTGCCTCTCCCCACACCGGGCTAGCCAGACACAGGGCTTTTTGTGAGGCCTATGAAAGGCAGAGAGAAGGGAGTGAGGCTTTGGGGAGGTGTGGACGTGGAAAAATCTGTGACGCACTGGATTTGGTGACCGAGGGAGAATTATTTACTGAGGGTTCTGGGACACAATCAATTTGGTTACCCATGTTCACTTTTAAAATTACAGCTGGTCTCAGAGCCATCAACAAAGACCACCAGCCCTCAGCAAACATCCAATAAGCTACCTTTTCAGGAGTGTTTAGACCTTTTTCAGAATCAGGCCAGAGGAGAGACAGTAGCAGAACAGGACGTGCCCTCCTGAGAAGACGTGGGAGCCAGCCTTTCCTGCAGAGTGAGGTTTTCCTTTATGCTTCTTAATTGTTCATCTTGACACATTCACCTGCCCTTCTCAAGGCCTTGGCTACCCCTCCCGCCTTTCTCTAGCATTCGCCTTGCCTCATGGGGACCTCAGCTTTCACTACAGCTGAACAGGAGATAAGGTGCAGCCTGGGACTAATGATCCGACCAGGGCCCCTCCTGACACGACAGAAGGGCCAGGGGTGACATTCTCCCTTGTTATCAGAGCGGCTGACGCGTCAGCAGTTCCCCTGTTGTGTTCCCTGGAGAGGGCCTTGATAACAGCTTAGAGGGGGCTGTGATAGCCGTGTGACAGTGACTGCTGAATCCGGAGCGTCACTGACAGGGCTTCCTCAGGGCTCTCACAGCCTCCCTGCTTACTTCTGCCCTGACAGACACCAGGGCTCAGCTCCACAGCACCCCAGTGGAGCCTGTATTTCCGGTCATCAGTCACCTGCCAGCCTTTCGCCACCTCCGTGGGAGCACTCACTCCTGTCAGTGGCCGCAAGGAAGGAGCTGTGGTTCTGCAGATGTTACCTGGTAAGCATCAACAGCAGAGAATCAGGAGAGGCCAGAGAGGCGGCTCAGTGAGTGAGGTACTGGCCGAGGACGCACAAGAACCAACAAGGTAAACCACAGCAAGACCTGGAGTCCCTGATCCCAGACCCCGGAAGTCGGGGAAACAGGGTCACTGGAGGCCGCCGGCCAGCCAGGCTAGCCTATTTGGTGAGTCCAGGCTCTGTGAGAGGCCTTGTCTCACTGTAAGGAGGGTTGTACGAGACACTCAGTGTCAGCCTCTGGCTATGCACACACAAGTACACACATAGCCAGAGGAGACACAGGAAGGTTCCAGAACCTCAGCAGGGGCTGCGCTCCTTGCTGGCCGAGGTTTGGGAACGGAGCTGGGGCTGACTGCTCTCAACAGCCTTGAGTGTGGCAGCTGCAAGCTACCTTGCCACCTCTCTCTCTGAGACGGCTCAGGCTTGGCAAAGGAGAAGCAAAGCCTGGCTGGGATGTGCATGATGGACAAATAGAACCCCACAAGATGTCCCTGAACCCATACCTAAGTGGGGCGATACCCAGGAAGTACACCTGGACACGTGAGGCTGTGAGGTGATGAGGTCTAGCACAGGGACACACTTGGGATTCATAACACGTTCCATAAATCAAAATATTAATGGAATTTTCAGTATTTACGTCAAAAAACTTCAAACAAGAGCTGCAAATTATAAAGACGAGCTGAAGGGCGAATTCTCTTGAGTTCTAGAATACCAAGGATTTAGTTTATTTTCCTTTGCTGTCATAAAATCCCCCGACCAAATCAATGTAGGAGAAAGAGTTTATTTTGGCTCATAGTTCCAGATTGCAGTCTCTTGTGACAGGGACGCCACAGCAACAGGAGCTTGAGGGGGCGTCACAAGAAGCAGAGGGACGAGACATATGCTGTGCTCGGCTAGCTTTCTCAATGTCACACAGTGGGAATCCCTGCCCCCGACAGGCACCGTGGACGCTTCGGTTTATGATATGTAAACATGCTTTTGTTTTAGTCCCAGGTGTGGGATGTGGGACTGATTCAGATGGTCCACAGCAGCAGACTATTTGCCTTGTGCAGGCTCTGAGAGGCACTTTCTGTCAGACAGTTTAAATCTGAGGACTCTGGAGAGAGAAGAAATGCCAAAGCCCAGAGTGTGGAGATCCGAGAAAGAACAAGGCTCCTGCCGCATCCCCGTGCAGCTCCTGTTGCTGCTGCTGCAGAGAGATAAGTTGAAGATCTGAAAAGAAGATTGGACTGGCCCCAAGGAACTGGATGAGGACCCTAACTAGCAGGAAGCAGCTAAGAAAAACTGCGCCCCTCTCCCACTAACCTTCTTTCTCGCCTATCTGGTGTCGGGGTGTTGGAAGGGACTGGGGAGGAGAAGGGAGAAAGAGTATAAGGAATGTAAATAAATAGATTTAAAAACTACAACAGCGAGGCATATGATCACAGCTCCTGTCAAGCTGCCAGCATGAACCATCACACCAAATATGACCAGCCTCCCTCACGAAGACACAGGCTCCCCCAGCGGCTCACTGAGCGTCTTCCCAAAACTCCACTCCACTAAGCACACTTACATCAGGAGCCAAGGTGTCAGCTGGTGACATTTTAACAGCATGGGAGCAGGGAAGGGCAGCAAGAATTGCCTGTAGCAGCTGCAGCAGATGCTCCCCACCTCCAACCCTGCACACATGCTTGTAAGAGCTGATGCAGCCAGCAAAATCCTACGCTTACTGTTGGATCTGTGTGACAGAAGAAGTGGTCCGTCACCGCAGGAAAGGCGACATCTCCCACACTCCATGACCACCATGTTGCCAAAGCAACACAGCCCAGCTTCATGCTCAGGGGTAGCCTTATGGTAAGCGTAGCTCCCGCCTCTCACCAAGAGACTTTGTGCCCCACAGAGACCACTGCAGAAAACCACAACTAGTCAAGAGGCTGAAAACAGCTGATCCTGGGGCTCAGCTCCGGCAGATACGCCCCACAACACAGTCCCTGCAGCCAAGGCTCAGGGGACATCTGGAAGGACTGTAAGGGTCAGGAATCTGCTGCGACATAGCATGGATGACAGGAGAGAGAGCGACACCCCTGATACCTCAACGATATGGCTTCCTAAACAAGACCCGAGCAAGGACAACACCAACAGATACCTTTGTGCACCTTTGTGTAAAATATATACATCTATGTAACAACAGCAACAAGAGAAAAAGAGGCCCAGGATATGAGGGTGGTGGGAGAGGTTAGAGGAAGAAAGGTAATGGGATAAATGATGTAATAGTGTAAAACAAAAGCAAACTCTTCCAAACGTTTTCCTCAGGCATGAGCTCAACCTGCCTGCCCCCTCCCTCCCATACTGTATATACTGTATAGTCACTTTCACCAACTGAAAACTTTCACTGGCTGTTCTAGGAAACCCAAAGGCCTTCATCAATCAGACAAGAAACATGCTTGTGAGTCACTGAGCAAGTGTAGCTCTCGTCAGCAGCAGTGACACAGGCTTGTAACTCCAGAACTGAGGAGGTAGAAGCAGGAGATTCAGACATCCAGGGCTAACCTGGGATATGGGAGACCCCATCTCAAAACCACAGAAGATGGCTAGTAAGATGATTCACAGGTAGAGTTCTTGCCACTACCCGTGAGTGTGATTCCTAGGAGCCACCTGGAGGGAGGAAGGAACCAGTTGCCCCACGCTGTCCTCTGATCTCCATACACATGCCACAGTATACACACACCTCGGAGAAATAATAAAGTAATCAGCCAGCCCCATATTCTGAGGCCCAGCCAGCCCCATATTCTGTCTGGCTCTCATGATTAGCACTTCTGTCCGACTTGTTCTAGGCTCCCAAAATGAACTGTGTTTTTCAATGAAATGGTACCAAGTTCAAGTCCAGTGTCTAATTTACATTCTTGTCCTGGAGTCACATTGTTGCTGTTAATTTAAGGTATGGTCTAACAATGTTAAGGTATGGTTTAACAATGTAATTTAGCCCTATAATTATTATGGCGGTATTATCCAACCCACTGTTATAATCAATAAAAGACACAGACACCTGATAGACTTTAGAATAGCCTTATCTTCCCTGGGGCAGGGCAGATATTAATCCTCAAAACGATCTTTACCTCCTATCCATAATTCCGTAAATACTTGGGTATTCGTTCATCTGGGCCAATTCCTCCATCCACGGCAGCCCCGTGCTTCTCCCGACCCTAACCCACAGTGGGCGGGCTTCCTTCTTCCTCCGCATCTTATTTCTCTCTCCCTTGACCCTCCTGTCCTCAAAGCCCCGCCCCTGGCCCTTTGCCACGCCCACCTCCTTCTCTCCTGCCTAGGCTTGGGCCTTTTAATCAGCCAATCAGGGATAACTGGAGACCATTCCTCCACATCACGTGGGTACAGAAGCTAGTTTAGCAATCATAACAATGCCCATGGCAGAGTGGTAACCAGATCTCCAGGCACTGAAATCAGCCTCAGAAGACACAGTTGGACTTTCCTCCAACTTGCAGGAGACTTTGGCATCTCAGGATTAGACTGTGCTCTTAATAGAAACGGCAGGGGCGGCACTTCCGTCTGTGGTAGATCTCTACCACATCAAGCCCATTGCTTATTTATTCTAGTTAGGGCAATGAAAAACAAGTCAAGTGAATTCCTCTGTTTTTGCGGTTGCTATAGATACTTAGCATTTTTTAAAGATTTTAATCATTTTATTTGTGTGTATACAAATGTATATGCAGGTATCCGAGGAGGCCAGAAGGGGGCATCAGATCCCCTGGATCTGGAGTTACAGGTAGTTGTGCACTTCCTGACCTGGGTGCTGGGAACCAACCCCTGGTCCTCTGAAAGCGCAGCAAGCCAAACCATCTCTCCAGAGTTAAGTCACTTTAAAACAACCTGGTAAAGATGAAGTAGTGTTCTGAATATTTCTGGATCTCTGAGCCACACGCAGTCATAGCAACACACTGTTGTTACTCTAAATCCTCGTAAATGCTATGAATAAAATTTCTCTGTATTTCAGTAACCAGCTCGATTACTCTAAAACGGGCATATGCAAGTTCAGAGAGGAGCTTTGGAACAGTGAGTTTGAGAGAAACAGATTTCAGTGTGACTATTGTGTGTTAGGGGGACACACAGCAGCCCAGTAGGTAGGGGGTAAATAATACATTGCTTCCCTTTTATTTTGATCACTCAAAAAGTCTACGCACTAGAATTACCCTTACAAAAACATCAAAACTCAAATGATTCAGACCTTTCCAGAGACTGACCTTCTGGGTAAGTGTTCTGAACGGAGCCTTGCCACAGTAAAGGATTTTAAAAATATGCCAGATATTTCCTCACTATTGAAGGAAGCATCCTTAGCTGTCTCTCACTTTTCTGGGCTAGTGTGAAGCTAGATGCAGAGGCAAAACTTTTCCCACATAATTCCAAATATCTTATGACTTTATTCAGACCTAACCTCACACTTCTACTCCCAGAATTCTCAAATAATCCATGCTATTTTCATATACTCATTAAAATTAACTTGTATATTTGATGTGAGAACCTCACATGGCTATCAAGTTAGTTTCTTACTAGTTTTCTATTATACATGCTCCGCAGGGATTGAATCAGCTCTGTATTTATTATTCCTCAGTTCTATCAACCCTGTGACAGTCATGTAATAAAAATTATTTCCCAGTGGTACTTGAGGTGCTGTATTGGGTTTGGGAACATATATTAAATCCCCAAAATGAAAAAAAAAAGAATTATCATGCAGTTTGTTTCTAAAAACATTATTCCAGATTTAATTTTTTAATGTCACAACTCTCATGTGAAGACTGACAGCACCGTTAGCTTTGACTGGCTGAAAGGAGACCTCAGCCAAACCTTCTGCTCTCCCAGGTCTTCCTCCTGACCACAGCCTGCAGCTAGCTTCCTCTAGTTATGAATCATAAGTAATAACACCTCAGCCTGGCTTGCTATGTGCTCCAGGTCTACTTGTAAATTTCACAGTAAACTCTCACAAGGCCTCTGGTGCCTACTCTTCTCTCAAAATAACCAGCAAATTGTCCCTCCCCTTGTGTCGTCTTCAAGCAGATTTGAAACTTCTGAACCCACCTGTCTTCCTAATCCCTCAGAGAAACTTGAGTGAAATACTGAAATCTGAGTGAAATATCAAAATTCCTTCTCTCTGTGTGTGCATATGTCTTGAGACAAAGTTGTCTAGGCTGGCCTGTAACTTGCAATCTCCCTGCCTCAGCCTCCTGAGTGCTAGGATTACTGGCATGTACCACCAGGCCTGGCATTGTTCTTGAAATGCCCGACAGGACTTTTAATCAGTACAGATTCATACAATGAATGTCATGATTGGTGCTGAATACAGGAAATATGGTTCCTTTTTTTTAAGCCCTCGCCTTAAACTCTCTGACATGATTCACATGACACAAATCTCAGAGTTTGGATTCCAGTGAGCAGGACATGGGGCGGGGGGATGGAGAGGCACAGTATGAAAGCTAAAGAACACAGCAGGAGGCAGGATGTGGGCTCCCACCTGCAGTCCCAGCACTCAGGAGGCTGAGGCAGGAAGATCTGTGTAAGGTCCACCAGCCTGGTCTACCTGGCGAATATAGGCGGGCTGGGTCCTAGACACAAGAACAGCACAGCATCCTCTGGGGAGCTGAGAAGCAAGAGCTCTGAAACTGACTTCAGGGCAGAGATGCCAACGGAAATAAATCACTGCCAGGGCGCTCTGCGAAGTAAATGGGCTTTGGAAACACCGGGGTGGGTTTCTTTTCTAATGGGTAGTATTCATTACTGTCAGATGCGATAAGGGCTCAGTCTATCAGCAGCTGGCGATCTCCCCCAGCTGTGGGAACGTCATTTTAGCCTCCTGCAGACACCCCTAACAAATGTTAAACAGAGAAAAACAAGCCCAAGGTGTTTAACTTAGAACTCCGTTCACTGAATCCCTACAGTCCTGGATTCCCTTCACTGCAGGAGGAAAACTGAGGAAACAGCGTGGGCATGTGGGTCACGGAGGCACAAGGATTGGGAGTTCGAGGCCAGCCTTGGCTACATAATGTTCATACAGGAGACCCTGTCTCAAACACCAAACAGGAAATTAAACTCTAGAATGATGACCTGGATCAAATGCTAACTGGCAGAAGAAAGCCTGAGAATGAACATCTCTTTCCTATGTGCTTTGCCAGCAGCAGCCACATTCGTCTTCAAAGAGATCGCTTCTCTCCTTAGTCCCATTGGTGGTTTACAACTTCTGCTGTCTCAGAGGATTCTGAGCCTGTGTCATGGTCCCCATTCAGCCTTTTCCTGTCTTATCCAGAAATCTCTGGTCACTGAAGGGACCAGTCAGCCGCCTGCCTGACTGGGTGTGAGTGGAGTCAACAGTTACGGACACTCACTGCAGAGGAGACAGGAGATACCTAGTCAGCTTCCCACAATTCCACCGGACTGAAATCTGTGAGCATAGATCACCCAGCACCTCTTCCATCTGTATGCACAAGGTCACTGAGCAAGCACACAGCACTGGTCAAAAGGAGGCCACCTGTGTGGATTTAGCCAGATATCCAAGCTGTCGTAAGGAAACGCCGGCACCCAAGCCTCAGGTAAACAGGCAGCCGACCCTCAAGCCGAGAGGCAGATCAACAAAGGCCGTCAATATCTGGGGACAGTGTGGGGGCCTCAGCCTGCATTCCAGAGTGGGTATGGCTCTTTGGGCTTTGCTAGTGAGCCTTCCACAGGGCAGCTTTTCAGGGTCCCCTAGGACATACCAGACTAGAATCACTCCTCTTCCAAGAGGGAAAATGGCTCCCTGGGAGAAGCCTCCCTCATCGACAATCTCCAGAGAGATTCAGAACGAACCGGGCCAATGTCCTGCTGCTGAGGCTGCTGAATGGGGTATGGCTGGGCACAGAAAGGTGAGGTGGCCAAACAGTGTCCCCTCCGGGGCTCAAGTTGATCTGTGAGACACAGCCGCTCAAGGACTGCTCTGCCACCCTGGAGAGGAACCAGGGTGGCCCCAACCTTGAACAACAGCACTAGCAGCGCCTGCTCCAGCTAAAGCAAGGGGACAGAGCAACAGCTGCTAACTATGGGCTGGCACTGAGCCAAGGGCTTTGCCCATTTTAAGTTGTTGGTTCTTCAAGATGAACCTAAGGTCCGGGACTTCTTGTCTTATTGACAAAGGACGAGAAACCGGGGCTGGCGTGACGGCTCACAGTGAGCTGCTCTGATGCACGAGTGTATGGTGCTGAGGTCTGATCCCTGCACCCAAAAAGACAGGTGTGACCTCACCCCTGCATGAGCAGAGACGAGACATCCTGGGGCTCTGTGGCCAGCCAGGCTAGCCCAATTGGTACGTTTTGGGGTCAATGAGAGACACTGCCCCCCCAAAAGTAGAGAAGTGATTGAGAAGACATGACAATGCTGTCCTCTGACCTCCACAAGTACATGAGCATGCACACACGCGAACACAGACACACACACACAAACCCCCAAGGCTCCCCAAATTGAAACCTTGAGGCATTAAGTAACCTGCCCACAGTTATTCGGCAAACACTGTTTGAGCCAGGACTGGACACCAGGTGCAGTGTTTACACACCTGCCCTTCACCGTCTGCCTCCTGTCTCTCCCCTCTGGGCAGTCTGGAAGAGACCACCCACACACAGAATGGTCAGGCCAGCACAGGGCCCTGTGTCTGAGAGACAGGGACACACTGCTGAGGTGGGGCTGGTCCTCCCTCGGGAGGCTGGAGACTTCTCTGCTGAAAGAGAACCCAAGCAGGTCCCATGCTGTGGGTGAACTTCACATAGATGCCAGGCTAAAGAGGAACAAGAGGAAAAGAGAGCCCTGGCTGTGTAGACCATCCCCCGTGCCACGCCCAGAAGGCCGCTCGCAGCAGCGAACATCACAGGAACTTCTGACTCACAGAGCTTCAGGATTTGTGAGCCTTAAAGATTTCAACAGTTTTGTCCCCTTTCTAACTCATTTCTTTGGAACTGGTCTTTTTGAAGTTGAAATAAAAACTGCTATTCAAAACCAGTTTCACTCCTTGCTCTTTCCTTTGGCCTCGTCGTCAAGGACAGATATTTCCCCCCAGAGTTACGTTGACAGCCACCGAGGTGACTAAAATATCCAGTATGTCTAAGTGAGAGGTTATTTTTAAAATCATTTGGCTTAGAAAACTCCAATCACGATAATTTCAAGGGAATTCTCAGTACACAAATTAAACATTTTAAATCACTCTGCAAAGACTTAAGAATTTGAATAATCTTAATATAAAAATATCTACGCCTACGCATATGTATTAGGCGTCTTTGAGTTCTGTCCCATAGGAAACTCTGTTGGGGGTTTCTCTGGGCGGCCAGCAACAGTAAAGATGAGCTGTTGGCCAGAAGGGCGGTGCCCATGGCCACGTTCACCTTCTGGACTCGAGGATGCCATTTACACTATCACGCGTCCAGAAAGGAATGACAATCTGGCATTAAACTGGCCAGTGTGCTGCACAGAAGCCATCGCGGCTGACTCGTGACCTTGGGCGGGGCCAGCCTGGCTTCTCTAGCTTGAGGACTGTCCCAGGATGTGGAGGGCACTGAGGAAGCCGCATCTGTTCTACAGTAGAGAATTCACACAGCAACTCAGAACACTGCGTCAGACGTTAGGACTGTCCCAAAGGCACTGTGCTGCAGCCACAGAAGCTCCGGCCGCTTGAAGCTGAAACTTCTGTTGTTGCACTCTGTCCCTGCCATTTCACCAGCCCTACAAGGAACTGTAGCTTAACAAAACCAGTGTCACCTGCAGGTTCACAGTCTGCTACCCTGCCTTTCGCAAGATGAGCTTCACTTTGACGTGGGGCGTGGGGATCGGGGGCAAGGACGGAGCCACACAGGGCTGGCCTGCAGTTGTCTTTGAGGCTGGGCAAGATATCAGCAGGGCCCTGGGAGGAGCAAGAAGCCCCAGGCAGGAGAAGGCCCGAATCTCGCTCCAGCCTCGCAGCGGGGAGCCCGAGTGTACCCACAGTCAGCCTCCAAGCAGTTAGGGGTGCAGCTGGGGAGGGGCGCATGCAGCTGGGTTAGTCACCACTTAACGCTTACGATGATCCCAGCCCAGAACGGAGTGTCTCTGACGAGCAGGGAGGGGCTGATGCTCGCCATGAGGAAGCCCAGCACGGTCACCGCGATGCCCAGCGCCAGCTGCAGCAGCGCGAGAAGCAGCGGGAAGCGGCAGCCGCAGCAGGCCCGCGCCTCCTCCTCCGCGCTCTCGGGCGCCCCGGGGCCCGACTTGCGCCCCATGTTGCGGTGGTGGCTGCGCTGGGCCACAGAGCTGGGCCTGCCTGGTCTGCTCTGACTGGGCTGAGCAAATGTGGAAAACACTAGCAGGCCAGGAGCGCTGAGGGGGACCCGAGGGGGGTCGCTAACTGCCAACGCGCGGGGACCTGGCGCCTAGGGCCCCGTGATGGGAATGGCAGCCGGCTTTTCTTTTGGTTTCCAGGACCAAGTGCGAGGCAATACTGAAATTGCTGTGTTTAATTAAAATATCACTGACTACAAAATAGACTCGGCTATCCTAAAAGCCGGGGAGCCACCGACAAAAATAAAATTGTGCTTTTTAATTTTTTGGTTTGTTTTTGTTTTTGAAATTGTGCTTTTTAAAAAATCTGTAATTCAACTGACAAGTAAGGGAGGGAGGAAGGAAAGAAAGGAAGGAAGAAAGAAGGAAAGGAGCAGTGAAAAAAATAAAACAGAAAAAAAAAACCCGCAGTTTTTCTTACTGAGGTACTTGCTCCTGGCCCCTGGGATGATTGGCAGGCCAGCTGCCCACCCTACTTTGACCCCCAGGCCCCGCAGTGGAAAGAGAACTCAAAGTTGAATCTCTTGCCTCTGTCATCAGATGCTCACATCATGCACAGCTGCACACGATAATAATAATTAATAAACAATCAAAATTGAACAGTGAATCGTTCGTAAGAGGTTGGGCTGTGACACCCCTCATGGTTGTTTTGAAAAGCTATTTGGCCTCATTTGTGTTTTGAGACAGTCTCATGGGGTCCAGGCTCGGTCCAAACTTATTGCTTATCCACAGATGACCTTGGATTTTTAAAAAAAAGATTTTATTTCACTATTCTTTTTTGTCTTCTTTCTTTCTCTCTCTCTCTTTCTCTATTTATTTCACCACTTTAGAGCCTGATTTCAACCCACTCCCTCCTCTCCTTCCAGTTCCATCCTCATGCCCCTTCCCCCTGGCCCCTCTTGTCAGAGAGGGGGAGGCCCCCAAGGGGTACTAACATACCCTGGCACTTCAAGTCACAGCAGGCCTGAGCTCATTATCTCCCACTAGGGCCAGACAAGGCAGTCCAACTAGGGGAAAGGGGTCTAAAGAAAGGCCACAGAGTCAGAGGCAGCCCCTGCTCTCATTGTTAGGAGACCCACATGTTCACCAAGCTGCAAATCTGCTACATATATGTAAGGTGTTGGTCCAGCCCATGCATGCTCTTTGGTTGGTGGCTCAGTCTCTGTGAGCCCCCATGGGCCCAGGTTAGTTGGCTCTGTGTGTCTTCTTGTGGTGTCCTTGACCCCTCCAGCTCCCTCAATCCTTCTTCCCACTCTTTCACAAGTCTCCCCGAGCTCTGCCTATTGTTTGGCTGTGGGTCTCTGCATCTGTTTCTTTCTATCAACTGCTGGTTGAAGCCTCTCAGAGGACAGTTATGCTAGGCTGCTGTCTGCAAGTGTAGCAGACTTTCATTAACAGTGCCAGGGGTTGGCTCTCGCCCATGGGCCCATGGGTCTCAAGCTGGGCCACTGGCTTGCTGCTTCCTTAATCTCTGCTCCATCTTTATCCTTGTGTTTCTAGGAGACAAGGCAAATTTTGGGTTGAAGGTTTTGAAGGTAGGTTCCCTCCACAGGAAGTGCTACCTTGTTATAGGAGGTGGTGGCTTCAGGCTCCGCATCCCCCACTGCTAGGTGTCTCAGCTAGGGTCACCCCCACAGAGTCCCAGGAGCCTCGTCTGTTTCAGAGATGGTCCCCCAACACTGATTTCCTTTCTCCCTGTCCTCCCTCTCCCAACCCTCCCACTCTCCCCTCAACTGGTCTCTACCCCCAGTCCCCTCCCCTCTCCTTTCCCACCCAGGTCCCTCCCTCCATCTACTTCACATGTCTATTTTATTTCCCCTTCTGAATGAAATTCAAGCATCCTCCTTTGGGCCCTCCTTGGTTTCTTTAGGTCTGTGGATTGTAGTATCGTTATCCTGTATTTTATAAGAGAGTATATACCATGTGTGTCTTTCTGGGTCTGGGTTACCTCACTCAGGATGATCTTTTCTAGTTCCCACCATTTGCCTGCAAAACAGCAGCCTATAGAATGGTAAAAGATCTTCACTAACTCTACACCTGACAGAGGGCTAATATCCAAAATATATAAAGAACTCGAGAAATTAAATACCACCAAAACAAATAACCCAATTAAAAATGGGGTACAGAGGTAAGCAGAGAATTCTCAAGAGGAATCTCAACAGAGGAATGGCTAAGAAGCGCTTAAAGAAATGCTCAACATCCTTAGTCATCAGGGAGATGAAAATCAAAAGGACTCTGAGATTTCATCTAACTCCCATTGGAATGGCTTAAGATCAAAAACTCAAGTGACAGCACATGCTGGAGAGGATGTGGAAAAAGGGGAACCCCCTCCATTGCTGGTGGTAGTGTAAACTTGTACAACCACTGTGGGAATCAATCTGAAGTTTTCTCAGAAAACTGGGGAAAGATTTACCTCAAGATCTAGCTATACAACTCCTGGGCATATATCCAAAAGATGCTCCACCAAAGCACAAAGACACTCGCTCAACTATGTTCACAGCAGCTCTATTCATAACAGCTAGAAACTGGGAACAACCTAGATGTTCCTCAAACGAAGAATGGATAAAGAAACTGTGATACACTTACACCATAGAATGCTATTCAGCTATTAAAAACAAAGACATCATGCAACTTGCAGACAAATGGATGGACCTTGAATCCTCCTGCCTCTACCTCCCAAGTGCTAGATTGCAGGTGTGCATCACTGTGTTAAAAGTTATTGCAACAATGTCCATGAGCCCCCAGGCAGTCTGCACACTTGCCTGTGTCTAAGGGTGTTGGCCACTCTAGACAGAGATGGACAGTTGCACCCAGGCAGCATTTAAGGGCTACTTTTAGCACCTGCGATGTGCTAGGACAGGTATCTACAGATCCAGTCCCCACCAGGAGGCTCAGAAGAGGTGGATAAACCTGATATTCATAGTTTTATATATCTCCAGGGAGCAACATTTGGGACAAATTACAGCCTGAAGCCACTAAGAAACAGTCCCATTTCTTTGGGGGATGTTACACTTTCTTTTGTATGGTCATTTTAACATTTGGGAACTTCATTCAAAAGGAAATTATGTAGCCAAGATGTTAAGAGAAATAATAAGCAATAAAACAATTACTTATTATGGGTTGAGATGCCTGAGTCTGACTTCCTGCTGTTCTCTCAGAATCCCAAACTAATCACTGCTGTGTACACAAGAAGGTTCTCACTTAATGAGACTCAGCCTTTGCCTTAGACTTTTTCTCTACACCAGTGAGAAAAATTCGGCCCATGGGTTAAAGTCAGTAAGTTAGCAGCAGAACCTAAAGCAGACATTCATTTCCCGCTCAGGATGGCCCAAGCAGTGCCACACTCACCCGGGTCTTGGTGCAGCCCAGGAAGCCCACCATCAGGGCTCGGGTCATAGGACTGAGAGGGATTCCAGAAGCACAGACAAAAGCTGGTATTGAAACAGAACAGGGTTCCCAGTGACAAGGACAGCCCAGCAGACAACACACAAGGCTTGGTTTTCTAGATGACTCTAACAGAGACTACACTGAGCCAGCAGCCCACCGGTAAGCAGTGATTGATTCATATTACCTGCACAGCTCCCAACTGGGCCTGGCCGCAAAGGCCCATATTCCTGGCTTCTCCAGAGACCGGAGCAGGTGGGTTAGACAAGGCTAGGATTTAACGGCATATGGAGAACTGCAGAGAAAAGTCAAGCATTTTTTTGCAGCATGTGCTGTGGTTGGGTTTCTACTGGTGTGGTAAGACCGGGTGGCCAAATGCAACTTGAGAAGGAAAGAGTTGTGTCCATGTTTCAACTTTCAGGTCACAATGTATCATTAGGGAGGTGTACACAGGAACTCAAGGCAGGAACTGAAGCAGAAGCCGGGGAAGAGGGCTGCTCACTGGCTTGCTCCTCATTACTTGCTCAGCCTTTTTTTTTTTAAACCAAGAAAATGCCCCACAGGATTACCAGCAGGCCAAGCTATGGAGGTATTTTCTCAATTGGCGTTCCCTCCCTAGCTTGTAAAGTTGACAAAGAACTAACTGTACACCCTAGTACCACAGAGATGGCTCAGAAGTTAACGCGCTTGCTGCTCTTGCCGAGAACTTGGATTCGGTACCCGGCAGCCATATTGGGCATCTCATACTGATTTTAACACCAGCTGGGGGAAGGCATCCATGGGCACTGCACACACATGGTGTAATGGATTCACATGAAATAAAAATGAATAAATGTGTGAGCCACCACTCTCTGAAGGAACCAAACAACCAGTGGCTAATGGAGCCATGGAGAAGCAGAGAGCTCCCTGTTTTTAATCTGAAATGGCCCCCAAAAGATACGGTCACTTACCTCAGGTGGTGCTAGGAGATGGAGCTTTAGGAAGTGGGGCTTGGTGGAAGGAAGCTGTGTCCCTGAGTCACCCTGGGAATAGCCACTGGGATCTCCCCGTCCTCTCTTTTCATCAGCTGGGAAACTGGTTCTCTTACAAGTTCTTGCCATGGTAGATGATGCCACTACAGACCAAAGCAGCAGGGCCAGGTGCCCGTGGACTGACGCTTCTGACACTGTGAGCAAACATAAACCTTTGCTCCTTTTCAGTTTTATGTGAAAACCAGACTTGAGTCTTGGGTGTCTGCTCCAGCCGCTCGCCACCTTGCTTTTTGAGGCAGGGTCTCTCACTGAAGCTGGAGTGCACAGTCTCTGTTAGATCTTTGTGTTTCCGCTTCCCTCCCTGTGAGATGCGAGGTGTGACAACACCAGCCTTGGAAGGTTGGCCCGTAGTGTAAGTGCTGATGAAAGCACATTCTAGTATCAACAATCGATCAATTGTAATCGATCAGTTATTAGTTGCCATCTTTATGCCATCTCTGTCTTTTTACTCATAATAGTCTTCAGTGTGCTTTGATAAGCTTACATCAAAATAGGAATGGTTCTCCATATATGATTTCCACAATTTATTGCAAATTATTCTGTGGGAGTTACTGATTTCTGACACTTCAGAACATTTTTGTTGGTGGCACTTGAGGCGTGAGAAAAAGGAGCCCAAGGACAGCCCCAGCTACACGGTCAGTCCTGGCCAGTGTGGGCTGTATGAAACCCTACCTCAAACCAAACAAATAACAAAAGAAGAGTGTTCATCTAACATTGATAGTTAATCTTCATTGTCAATCAGAATCCCCAAGGATATACAGCTTTGGGTATGACTGTGAGGGGTTTAACTGAGTAGGGAGGATCTACCCCAAATGTGAATGGTGCCACTAGCTGGACCAGGGGCTCAGACTGGATAAAAAGAAGCAAGCTGAACACCAGCATTCCCTTTCTTCCTGACTGGATACAATGTGACGAGCTGCCCCACAGTCCTGCCTCCAAGATGGACCTTACCACAGTTCCCTCCATGGTGGACCTCACCACAGTTCCCACCACGATGAACTGCCCCTCAAACAACAAAGCGAACTTTCCCCCTTCAGTTGCTTTTGTCAGGATGTTGTCGCAACAGTGGAAAAGAACTAAGACGTTAACATAAAACCAGATGTAGCCAAATCCAATGGGAGAAATTTCACATTCCTCAAACATGTTACCTCCTAAAATATTATTCACGCTGTGTTAGTGATATCACTGTTTTTGAGCCTTCAAAATCCTTCTTATCATCTCTCTTTACCGTCAAGAAATAACCCTCCCCATCTTGGCATAATTTTGAGGAACACTCCTGGCCTAAGAAAGGGGAGCTCTGCATGACAAACCAGGAATCAGAGGTGTCTGCCCGTGACCCTGGCTCAAGGGCTGGGTGTGTGAAGAACCAATCCTGGCAGGTGGTATAAGAACACCCTCATTATACATGAGCAAGGGATGCCACAGTGGAGGGGCGCCTCTTCCTGTTGGAAGCTGGCTGCCCGTGGTGGGCGGTCTCCGCATGACGAAGGGAGTCACTGTGACTGGTTAATGGGAACTAGGAGCCACACTAACAGAGAGAAGGGTGGGTGAGGGGAGAGGCCTGATTTCTGAAATCAACTGTGCCTGATGCCAGAGTCCTCTGGAGCATCCCTCGGGAGACTGCCTTGCACCATGGCCTCCCCAGGGTATTTGCATTTGGGGATTACAGGTCCTGTCTGGTAACCAGCACCGCTGTTAGCGGGCATGCATTTGTGCCTGATGACCAAGTCCTGCTAAGTCCTGCCCAGGACACATGCAAGCTTAGCACAGCTTTAACCCCCTAAAGGCAAAAGGCATACTCCTGTCAACCCTGTGGCTTTTACTGTTCCCTCTTGGTCAGCTGGTTGCCAGCCTTCTTCCTGTGTGTTCTCACACACCCTGAGAGGCGCTGGCAGAGGCCCTGAAGGTGCTCCCATCAGCTGGTAGAGGTACCCAGCCTCATGATCCTGTGTGTGACATGTGTGGGTGTGCAAGGCATGCATGACAAGACACAGAGGGCGGGGCTGCCAAGCTCGTGGTTTTCATGAGGAGAGGGTGGTCTTAGTGACACCAAGGCAGAATTCTCTGAAGGTACAGTGAGGGCACCAAGCCCAGACTCAGATCTCGGGCTTCAGTGCTCCTTTATCACCTAGTCTGTGACTGAGACCCTTCCCTGGTGATTCAGGAAGGAGACTGAAATGTCATCTGTACTTTCTAAGGAAATGATATTTCCACTGATAGTTCCATGCTCAGTCACAAAGGAGATAAAAGAGGGGAGTGAGGATGGGAGGAAGGAAGAAAGGAAGGGTGGAAGGAAGGAAGGATGGTTGGGAGGAAGGAAGGGTGAAGGGTGGAAGAAAGGAAGGAAGGAAGGGTAGAAGGAAGGAGGGATGGTTGGGAGGAAGGAAGGGTGAAGGGTGGAAGAAAGGAAGGGTGGAAGGAAGGAAGGAAAAAAGGAAGGAAGGAAGAAAGGACATGAAGGTGATGGGTAGCAATTTCCTTAGAGGTACAACATTCCATCCCGCAGGGAAATTCACCAAAGCTTTAGGAGGAAACAACTCAAAGGCTTCTGGAAGTCTCTGAAACCAGCCACATTCACTAACCCCTCACCTCCACCCCTGATGTAGACAAGCACTGAGGACTGAGATGCTCAGACTCCAGGAAAGGCTGAACCCTCTGCAAAAGGAGCCGCCTGCAGGCTATGCAATGAGCTTCCGGTTTCCAACTTTCTTGAGCTGTCACCCACACTGTGGGCTTTGGTGAGGCAGTTGGTCTTTGAGTCATTTCTGCTGCTGTAGGTGACCCCATGTTCCTGTATGAGACTCCTACGGATTCCCTGGCTGGCCAGCTGGACTTTCACAGTCTTCTTACTTTGGCTGTCACTGGTTCCTTATCTGCAATGAACATATATTTGTTCACAACTCCATAGAAAGCTCGTGAAACAACAGAGAAGGGACAGTAGGGATAGAGGGAAGAGGGAAGGAGAAGGGAGGCAGAGGGAGGGAAGGAAGGGGCAGGGAGGAACAGAAGGAAGGAAGGAACATAGCCAAGCCTTACTCTAAATGAACACCTCTGAAATGGGTGAGTCTTCAGCTCTGTCTGTGTTTTAAGTTATATCTTTACTGGGTAGGGCTACAGTCATTCAAAAGCCTTGAGAATTTCAACTCAGGAACTTTAAGGAGTGATCATTTAAGAGCTACCCAAGATAATTAGTATTATTACTTAATTCTACGGTATGCCTAGAATGTGACTTTTATAGTTTTAAATAGTGATTGTTAACCTAGAACAGAGCTGTAGGGAGAGAGACACTCACTCCATCCCCAGTGTCTGAATGCTTTCACCCCAAGTTCTGGGGAAGGCTCTATGCTGCGACTGACTGGTGGAATGAGTGAATGAATGATCATCAACTTGCCCATGACGTCACACTGGCAAATGTCAGTGCTTAGCCTGTAGCCAGCACTCAAGGGTCTCCTGCTTACTGCCAAACACCAGGCCATCACCCCTTGTGTTAAGTCCATCCTCTGAAAACACTAAGACAATGGGGCTGGGAGGCAGCTCTGTGTCTAGGAGCCCTTACCGCTCTTGCAGAGGACCAGCATTTGGTTCCTAGCAACCAGAGGTGGCCTACTGCTCACTCCAGTTCCAGGGGACCCTCTCTGGCCTCTGCAAGCACCTGGCATGACTGGGGCGTACAGATACATATATAGACAAATAGAGTAGATATGTATGTATACAAACGCAGTGTTTACTTGCCTACATTAATTTTGTTTTAAAGTAAAAAAAATCGACTTAAAAAATGGAGAAAGAGAAATATTGGGGCTGTTAGCACTTAAAGGCAATTCTTGAAAACTAATTTTAAAAGTTCTCTGAGCAGCAGCCACACTGTGCCAGAGGCATCACCTCCAAAGCAAATGTGTTGAAGGTGACAGGCAGCTTTGGATCTGTGCGTCTGCCTTCTGGGTCCGGTGACCCTGAGTTACCTTCTCATAGCTGCCCCGGCAGCAGAGGCCGGCGCTCTGGCTTTGGTTTACAGGTTTCTGTCAGGTGGCCAGTTTCCTGGACAAAGGTGTTTACCCCACTGGACAAGCTGGGCTCAACTGCCCTACAAAACACAAAAGCAACTAAACTTTGCTCTATAATTAGTGTCTCCACTTTCACAGTCAAATGCTTTTAGATAACACGGCCCATCTGACTGCCTTTTATAAGCTGACTTGCATTTCCAAAAGAAACTGGTTTTCTAATGTGTTCTCACAGCATCCCCTATTTTGAGCCACTAATGAGAAAACACAGCTATAGTATTACCTTAAAAACAGAATGAAAGGGCCACGCCGTCAGCCAATCTCCTTCCAGCAATGGGAACCTTCTAACCCTGGCCCTGGGTAATGATCTTGCAAGGTGTTGGCTGTTATCAGCACTCCAAACAGAAGACAGCACCAAGTTCTGCTAGACGGTGGATCAAAGGAAAGGTTCCCTGAGTGGAGGCAGAGCTGCGACTCAGAGCAGAGCAAAACCAACCAGGCTGCAATGGGAGAGGGCTTTCCAGACCACCACTTCCTCATCACAGGACTCCAAAAGAACGTGCACTGAGCTCTGACGACACAGCACACGTGTGAACCTCCGTAGAGATTCTGCGCATGTCTGACTCCTTTGCTTTCCCCGCAGTACTGGCTGTGGAATGTTCTAGAGGGTCCATTCAAGCAGAGTTCTGGGGAAACTGGCAGAGAGCAGGTTGGCTTTTGTTTGGTTGGCTTTTTTGTTTAGTCTTGATTTTTGAGGCAGGAGCTCACTATCTAGACCAGACTGGTCCGTGCCCAGGATCATCCACCTCCAGACTGCTTGGACTACAGGTGTCTGCCATTAGACCGACTCCACTTACTGGCTTTTGAGGTGGGTTCCCACCCTACAGTCCTGGCCAGCCTAGAACTCACGTAGCCTAGGCTGATCTGGAACATAGCCATCTTCCTGGTTCAACCTTGAAAGCGCTGGGATTTCAGACAGGTGAGGGTCATCGCTCCTGGCTCCTGGAAATGTTACAGTTTTCTTTCCAAAGGGGCAAACACTTAAGCAGCTCACCAGCTTGGTGTTGTCATCCGTCTTCAGTTGCTGCGTCCATGCAAACCCCTGCTGGACACGTGCCCGTGGAGTAGCCCGTGGGCAGCGCCTGCGTTCCTCAGCGACTGCCGAGTCCCTGGCTGTGGGAGAGATGCCTTAGGGGTCAGAAGGGGCAAAAATGCAAATGTCTAGTGCTTCCTTCTCCAAAAGCCTCAAGCACCAGTCAGGTTTCTGTGCATCTTAAAGCAGCATTGCCTGTACTCTAGAAAACATGTCTCGACAAAAACTACTAAAACTTAATTTTATGTTGTCAATTGGGAAAAACAAAACAAAACAAAACGAAAACCCGTTATGTGTCTAATCACATGGAGAGATGACACGCTTCCTACTTGGCCTACTGATCTCACACCTGGAAACACGAGTTCCTGGGTGTCCTTTTCCAGGAGGAGCTTTTGGGAGTTGTGTGGGAGGTGACATGAGAGTCCCCTTCCTGGTTGTTGCCCCTGGTGAGGCTCTGCAGCACCTGAATGCCTAGAGGTGTCAGGACACTCTGCTCACGTTTCAAGAGTGTGGACGATGGGTCAACACTCCCAGCGTGGACTCTCCCAGGCTGCATGGGAGCCTTCCTCCTCCACACTGCCCTGCTGCTTAGCGGTCTCATGATTTCTTCACCCCTCCAGGAGGAAATTGGAGGAGGAAGAGAAATGCAAGTTCGTCAGCTTCTCCCGAGTTTACCTCCTGTTATCTCTGCCAAGCAAGGCTGGAAGAGAGTCAGGTGGGGGTGGGGGGGCGAAAACTACACAGCATGTGGCCTCTGGGGGGGACCCACAGGGGCTCACTGAAACACAGCAGAAGAAGCCAGCATTTTAATAAAGTACCTATGCGCACGTGCCCAGTCTCCAAGGGTTTCAGTGTCCAAGCCTGGGAAACACAGCATTGTAACTATCTGTGTCAGCATGGCATGGCATGGCCGCGAGACTGGATTAGCTCCGTTGCTTCCTTCACTAAACATGACTTTGAAAGAGTGTTTTTAATGACGATCGACCACTGTACTAGCACAGTTTTGCAAGGCTCCTTTGGAGGCGTTTGAGTTGAAGGCTGCACAATGATATCAATGTTCCTGATCCTGCATCTGTAGCCACTGGCAACACGCTGGCTGACTTTCTGTTGATGGATGCTTTAAGGAGTAAGGTTCCCTTAGCTCACGTGGGAAACAGCAACCCCCGGGAAACGAACCGCCCTGCTCTGGAATCTTCTGCCAATGGCCACTGTGCCTGTACTGTGTGCTGTACTGTGTGTCCCTGCCCCCTATTCAGGAAGAGCCAAAAGGCTACTGGGACAGAGATCCAGCCAGAGGAAGAGCCTGGCTCCCTCCCACGCCAGCTCCGCTGTCTGGCCACTGGTGGCTCCTGTGATGACACTTTTGCCTCTGTACCTCTCACCCAGCAGAGCGGTGTCAGGCGAGTCTTTGACGGTGGATGACTTAATCAAGCCCAGATAGCCACTCCACTGTGATCAGGTCTTGAAAAGGATTGTATCTTTAAGCTCCCATCCCAGACTCAGGGAGAGCGCAGCAGGGGCCAGGCTTCCATAGACCTGGCAGCCGGGTGGAGACATAGCCAGGCTTCCTGGGTCTGCGCTTCGGAATCCCAGCTACACCCAAGCTGGATCAGTCTTCCCATTGTGCAGTTTTCTGACCTAGCCAGTCTTGTCCTGCTGTCCCCATCCTTTGACTGTTCCTTGACAATTGTATATGTGTATGTAGTGCTTTTGGTCAGGTCCCCCAGCCCCTTACCCTCTTTCTCCATGCTCCCACTGGAATTCCCACCCCCCCACCCCCTTCTCAAGCGCCCCTCCTCTTTGCAGGGCTGTTTGTGGTTTTGTTACCCAGAGTCTAATCAAGGTTGCTTGCATGGACCTGGCCTCTTAATGAAACGCAGACTACTCAACAGTGGCTTCACCACTTAGGAACCCCTTCCCCCAAATGTTAACGAAGGAACTCACAATTTGTTCTTGATGTTTTTTTTCTAATTTCTTCCTCCTCCCCACTCAGGCTGGCTGACATGAACTCAGTGGCTGGCTCTTTGATCACCTCCCCCTGAGCGGGGAGCAGCCTTACCAGGCCACCTAGGAAGACAGTCCTGATGAGACCTGATAGACTAGGGTCAGAGGGAAGGGGAGGAGGACCTCCCCTATCAGTGGACTTGGAAAGGGGCATGGGGAAGGAGGGTGAGATTGGGAGGGGATGAGAGAGGGAGCTAAAGTTAAGATACAAAGTGAATAAACTGTAATTAATATAAAAATAAAAATTTAATTAAAAAGAGAATTTAGTCTTATAAAAGGTCATGCAGAATCTCGGCCCCTTTCAACCGTGAGTCACAAATCAGATGTTCTAGGAACCATTGGGCATTGTGGCTCTCCTCTCATATGACAAAGCCACAGACTTAGAGACTAGGTTCTTACATAACAATAATTCAGATTGAGACATCTGAGCAAGGCTGTATGTGTGGAGGCTCGTGGCTAGAGCGGGAGACCACAAAACAAAACACAGACAGGGGGATTCTAAGTGAAGGGAGGGAAGGAGAGTGGGAGAGGAGAGAGAGGGAAAGAAAGAGTGGAGGGGGAAGGGAGGAGAGAGGGGGGAGAGAGAGGAGAGAGGAGAGAGAGATCAAATGTGAAGTTAGAAATAAGGTTTATATTTACAATATAATCTACTTGCTAAAATTATTAGTGTTTTCAACAATCTGTAATTTCAAAAACTAATCTGTTTTATGCAGACCTGGACATCCCACTATAGAATAACAATTCAAGCAATCTGTCTCTTTAAAATGCACTTGCTGAACTATTATTTTGGCACCAACTCAGCTTTTCTATACAGCTGAGCACCTAGGTGCGCCAGCTGTAATGTAACTTTCATGGTGTAGCATGTATGCCTTTAGCCCCATTGTCCAGAGGCTGAAGCAGGCAGATCTCTGTGACCTTGAAGCAGACCTGGTCCACACAGTGAGATCCAGGCCAGCCAGGGCCACACAGTGATCTCCTGCTCCCCAAATTAAAAAAACAAAATCTTTTCAAAAATAAAGAAAAAAATTAAAAAATTCCCACGAACCATGCACACAAATAAACAGGACTAACTATATAAGGGGAATTAAAGGAGAGCCCACAGACTGGAGAAAAATGATAGAGGACCTATATCAAAAATACATAAAGAACTCTCAAAATGAGAGTGAAAACAGGCAAACCATTTGGACAGACCTCTGGTGAAAGAGGACAGATGGCCAGTGAGCAGCTGAGAAACATTTCCCGTCCTAGTGTACAGAAGTGCAAGTTATACCCGGGGGAACCACTCCATGCAACAGCACAGCTAACACGGCAAAGACGCAGCAGGGCTGGAGAGAAGGCTCATGGTCAGAGCAAACTACTGCACAAGCAGGAGGACCCCCAGTTCAAATCCCCAGCACTGGGGAAGACGCTGGGTGTGGCTGACTTATAAGCTCAGGGCTGGGGAAGGGGAGAGAGAATCATCTCAAGGGGATGAGGCAGACAGTGAGAGAGTACCTGAGGTCCTCCTCTAAGCACACTCAGGCATGTACACTCTCACAACATACACAGCCACACAAACACACACATCACACACTTCTCACACACATATACACATAATCATACACACACACACACACATTTTAAAGAGGAAAAAATAACCCAGAAGATTCTACGTATTGGCGAATAGGTAGAAGAAGCAGACGGGTAGTCACTGAGTGCTAAATGGTGAAAACCACTTGGGAAAATAGTGGCCATTCTTAACAAGCTGACCACACCCTTACCATGGGACACCATTCAAAGGAGATGGAAACTGAGGCCGTGTGCAAAGACGGGTGCTCAGACATGCACGAGGGCAGGCGTGCCAGGGCACCAGCGCCACAGCACAGGCTAACCCGTGAGGGAGATGCCAGACTGCTGACACAAGAAGGGATTCTGGAAATCCACAGTACGAGGGGCTTCCTGGGCAGGATGGGGGAGGGAAGAAGGGACTGACTCAAAGGGTGTGCACGTCACGTGTGAACTGCAGAGGCCAGCAACCAGAGCTTCATCTCCAGAACCCAGGGAAAGAGACAGGATCCCTGAGGCCAGCCATCCAAACCTAAAGATACAGGCACCTGGGGTTGGCCTTTGGTTGGCCTTTGGCCTGCACACACGTGTACACACACACACACATGTATATACACACATGCACACACACACCTTATCAAACAGCACACTTTATGTGTATGTCACTAACTGACTGTCAGTCACGCTCCCAATTAAGACATCCATGGAAAGTCACAAGAAGATGTGTCAGTGTCTGCAGTTTAAGTAGCGCTGGAAGAACAATCAATATTTAACCAGGATGGCATTTAGAGATCACTGTATACGACAGAAGGTGATGGTGACGCCCCAGGAGTCTGGGTTCAGCCTCAGTCAATGCTGCCATTTTTTCACACCTACTGCAAAGAGCTTGCTGCTTTAATTTTGTTGTGTTTGCTCCGCTGCGGTCCTAGTCAATGCAGTGCGCGCAAAGCACACTTCTTTCTGAGGAGACCAGTGAAAGCATTTCCCCTTCGATGGTTTCAACCACAGCATCCCCCTCTTCTAGCCAGGGCCTTCCAACAGAAACGTGAAAACCTGATCCAGACATGCCAGCTCCCGCTTCTGAGCGGTGCCCTGTCTATTTGTTCTATGGCATTACCTAAATAAGCCACCGATTAGACCAGCCCTCCACAGACATGAGCCACAGTCAACATAAGAACAGAAGAAACGAAAGTCCAGTGTCTTAGTGTCCTGAGATTCCCCCAACAGCCATTGAAGTGCACGATTCTAAGACAGAGCGTCTTGTCTGTCGATGCTTCAGACAACGTCCTGAGAAAATCGAAGGCCTCTGGGATAACAGTAAGGCTATGTGTGTGCACCTGCAGCTCCTATAGAAATGGCCTTAAAGAAGGGGAAAACTTAGAAAAAACCCGAGAGAAAATAATAAGGTACCAGTGTGGTATGGGCACCGTCAGAGAGGGAGCATTCTGACCGGGAAGGAGGTCCCGGGGAGTCCCAAGGAGAAGGGCTCCAGCTGAGGTCCGAGTGGGGCTCCAAGGGGGGGGGGGCTGAGGGAGCTGCTGGGCCTGCCTGCATCTGAGGTGCTGAGAGGAAAGAAGTCAGAAACGGATCTGCAAACTGGGGCACAGGTAAAGAGTAGGTAAATGGGGGAGGAGTAAGAACAAAGCACAATGCTATGTATCTATGTATGTGTGTATCATTGTGCTTTGTTCACATACACACACATATGTATGACATATATGTGAGATGTGTACTATATACACACATATGTATGATATCATACACACATCTATATGTGCATATATATGATGTCATAATGAAACCTGAGCCGTTGTGGAGCTTCCCTCGTGGAAGTCAGGAGTCACACCACCTGTAGCCCTTCCATACCATCCCTCTGTCTAAGTATGAGCAGGTGCCCAGATAGCACAGACATATACAGCCAGTCAGGCATCAAACCACCAAAACAGCAGCTGCCAAAGGGAACAGTGACTCTGGGAAGCAGCTGAAATGCATGCAGAGTCAGAGCATGAATGGTGCCCAGAGAGAGGCAACAGCAATGGCCACAGGGTAGTCCATCAGACCCGGACAGAGAAGCGTTATTGTAACTGTGGTATTGTGAACAGGACCTAGTGGGCTAGCCTGGGACCTCTGGATCCCAACTCCTGTGGTTTCTGCCCACGCGACTTAGGCAAAGTCTCAGTTCCCATCTACACAAGGGATTAACAATCCCTCCTATGGATTTGCTGTGTCCGTGACACTCCACATTTTGTGCAGCAAGCAGAACCGCACAACGTGTCTGTCAAATGACCAGCCCTGCCATTGCGTGCGCGCGCACACACACACACACACACTTACTGGTTCTGTTACTGAAAGCACAAAGCTGTTGCTCCCCGAGTCTCCCCGTTTGGCTCGAAGTTAGGATTAAAGATGAACAAAGACACCCAAGTGTGAAGAGGAATTTTCTCAATAAGCACATATTCACTGAATTCTAGAGCACAGCCAATTAGATGCTGCCTTGAAGCAGATTTCCTCTAGCTTATTTGGAGTCAGCAAATCATAAGCCATAGGGAAAAATTAGAGTAATGATGGGGGCTAATTAAAGAACAAGAGGTGTAGTGGGAGGTTGGGATGCCTTGCTGCTCTGAAAGCCATTCCATCTGCTAATCAACACACTTGTTTCCATCTCAGTAAATACAAGGAGACTCAGAATAGCACCATGGCCCCGTCCGCTTTGAAGTCAGGGAGGGAAGATGGTCCGTCAATGGCTCAGGACAGAATTAGGGCAATTGGAACTAATGCCAGATGAGTCTCTTAGCACAGGTTTGTTCTAGATTGACACTGAGAAAGTGAGCATAACTCTATTAGTGCATCCTCAGTAAGTTCCTGTCTCGGGTGTGCATAAGAGGGGCAATGTCTACTCACACTGTACATAGTCAAATGTCCAAATAAATGCAGTTTCTTGGGCTAGGCCAGAGTCTCAGTTTGTAAAGTGCTTTGCCTCATAAGCATGAAGCTTTAGGGGCCCAGCACCCGTGTGAAAAGCCAGGCATGGTGGCAAGTGCCTATACCCAGGCCTGGGGAGGCTGAAACAGGAGGGTCCTGGAGCTCATTGGACAGCCCAGATGAACCAGTGACTCCATGTTCAGAGAGACCCATCTCAAAAAGTAACCTGGAGAGAGACTCAGGAAGGTGGAGTGGAAGTTTTGGGTTCTTTAAAAACTCAGTTACATAAACAGGTTTTGTTTTAATCCCAAGGGTGAGATGTGGAGCTGCTTTTTAGTTTGTCCACAGCTAATAATTGCCTCGTGCAGTTCACAGAGGGCCCTGGGCTTTGCCAGCTGCAGAGAGTTTAATTCTGAGGACTCGGAGAGGGAACAAATACCAGAGCTCAGAGAAGGACACTTGGAGGGATACTCTGAGAAGGAAGAGGGCTGCTGTGTTTGCTGTTGGCTGATTCGCTGTTTCCCTGGACTGCTGGATACCCTCTGACATTTTCCCTGAGAGCCCTACGACCTGAGATGGCCGGAAGTAGCTAAAGGGAACTCTGACTCCCTTCCCCTCAACCTTCTTTCTCTCCTACCTAGTGCTGGGGTGTTAGGAGGCATTAGGAGGGATATGGGATGGAGAAGGGATGTAGAGGCATAGAGAAACTTCAAATAAAATAGACTTAAAAAGTAACGCCTACAGGGAGACATTTGACATTGACCTCTACAACATTCTGGTCTTATTCAGGCAAACCACAAATCAGGAAAATGCATCGTGACAGCTGACTGACTGTCCTTAGTCTCAATCCAGACAATTTTAATGGTCAACATGAATTTACATATTACCTGAGAGTCTTCTGTTTGTGAAAACTGACAAAGACAGAAACAACAGAAAAAAGTTACTAGAGAGAATTCAAAACAAGAGAAATGCCTGCCGCATACGGGAACAGTTTTCAGACAGCTCACACGTTTCTACTGGGTTCCAGAGAGGTGGTGGGTAGATATTTGCTCTTGGATGACCAGCATTGCCTTGAGTCAATTTTTAAAAGGCCTCTGACCTTTTTATCTGCTCATACACATTGTTCATGGTGTAAGTTTCCAAAGATGCTTTCATTTGATTATGCGATATTCTCTGACCACATTCCCCATCCCTGCCTGCCCCATTCCCCTCCTCCAGCCCCTTCCCTTTTCCAGAAAGTCTCATCTCTACTCTCATGTCATACATGCATATGCACACACATACATACAGCTACACCCCCACACAGACACACATGTACATACATATGTCACAGGCACACACATGCACACAGATTGACACATGAACAAAACTGTGATATTTATCTAAGTCTGACTTATTTTATTTAAAATGGTTGTGTTGGAGGAAGGTTCAACTTTTTGAATGTTGATTTCAGTGTCTTGAGATGGGGTTACCGTCCTGCCATGGGCATTGTTAATAATTATATCCATGTGATGAGAAGGAATGGTCCCCAGTATCCCTGATTGGCTGATTAAAAGGCCCATACCTGGGCAGGGCAGAAGGAGGTAGTCATGACAAAGGTTCATGGGCCTGGAATACAGGAGGATCATGGGAAGCAGAAAGAGACAAGGATAGAAGTAGGAAGAGGACGAGGCCATGGGTTGGCATGGAAATAAGCACAGGGCTGCATGGATGGAGGAAGCCGCCCAGGTGAGAATAAGCAAGTATTTATCAACTATTGATGGGAGGCAGCCTGGGCTGGGGTTGGGAGGTAAAGGTGGGTTACAGGGTCAGTATTTACCCAATCCCAGGTGATATAAGGTTGCCCTAAAATCTACTGGGTGTCTGTGTCCTTTACTGATTATACTAGCAGGTTAGATAATACTGCCGTAATAGTGACAGGCTAACAATAAACATTATTAGACCATACCATTAAATTAGCAGCAACATGGTGGTCTCCAATGCCACCCATTTCTTCCCCAAATGAGTCATTTTATTCCTCTCTATAGCTAAATAATATTATAACAAAAAGTAATAGCTGTATATACTGACTATATTTGCTTTTCCCTCTCATCTGTTGACCAACACCCAAGCTGAGCCCACGGCTGAGCTAGTTTGCTAGTGTTGTAAAAACAAAGACATCTCTTTTTTAAAATCTTTTCTTTCTTTAAAAATAAAAAATAATAAAAATAATAAAAAAATAATAAAAAAACTACTACAATATGTTCAAGGCTAGAGTGGACTACAAAGAAAAACCTTGACTCAACAGAGCAAACCAAGGTCTGGTGACACTGCCCAAGGCCTAAGAGCAGGCACAGCCACCAGGCAGGTCCTAGAGGGGGGAAGGGCAGCTGCCTTTCCATCCAGCCTGGCCTGTCTGTTGTCCACCGTCTGTCCTGACAGTCAAGGCAGTCAGCTTGACCCCGTGACTCACACCACCCGGCCTGCCTCAGGTTCAGGGACTCCACTGTCTGGTGTGAAAGAAAGGCCAGCACAGGGGTTGGCGACAGCTTGGCACATGCTCACCTGTCACGACACTGTTGGTCCTTTGGTTTGAGTTCCAGCTCTCTCAGAGTAACTCCAAGGTCAAGAGTGATGGCGTACCCACAGGAGCCTGACTGTGAACACAGGTTTGAATGCTTGTGAGCGCATCTTCATGAAGGTATGGCTTCACTCAGGGTGCCTGTCCCCTGTGTGAGCTGGTATTTAGATGTATTGTACTTTTGAAAAAACATATTTGGATCCAAGACTCAACCATAAAACCATAATTTTCTTTTGAAAAAGTTTTTCCATTTGTTTTTTCCATCTTCAAAAGCACTGTTATAAAAGTGAATTATTTTCTCTTCAACTGAATAACTAGACTTTTATTGTAGTAACTAGTAAATGTAATTTGTATACACACACATATACATATACAATCTGCACACATATACATCATATAAACACATGCACATACATATATATATCATACACATGCTCACATATACATCAAATACCAGTGTACATATACACACATACACACATGCACACACTGTCTTTGCCTTACATCTTGTTAGTGATACTGTATTTCTCCACACATGACAATTATCAATTTAATTCAAATCATTCATGGTAGGTATTGTGTTAGTCATAGCATGGGTTAAGGTACATGCTTTTCCCAGAAAGATTTTTACACAATGCCCTTCACTAATGTGAACCAGGAGACTCTGCCTTTGAAACACACCCAGAGCCTTCCTCTTGCTTTTCTCCTTCTGCCTGTGTGAATCTCAGCCAGAGCAGCAGCACACCGCCCCCCACGCTCTCTCCTGACACCTAGAACTCAGTTACTTCCTGACCTTGCTATTGCTGGTACTCAGTAAATGCCAACTGGTTCTAGTTAAGTTCTCCAGAGACCACTGAACTACCAACGCATGGCATCCAGGACATTCAGGAGGAGAGAGAGGGTCTCTGCGGGCCAAAGCTGTTTCCTTCATGTGGGAAGGAGACAGTGTGCAAGCATCCCACTTGCCATCAGCAGCCAGGTGGGGACTCTGGGAGGGGCATCTTCCTCTCTAACATTCTGAAATCTTTAAAATCCCCTACTCTCATCTCTATGGATGATTTACAACTTCTTAGTCCTTCTATTATACTTTTAGAAATGATGCACACAACAGACATTATATGAAATGGGGGGGGTAGAGAGGGAGACATAGTGGGGGAAGGGGACACCCTGCCAGAGAGAGGGGAGAGAGGAAGAGAGAGAGGTTAAAGGCAGGGGGTCATTTATAGCCAGATACGTACCTGGTGGGGACACATGATGACATCATAGGTTACTATGCAACTGAGAAGCAAGCTGCCTAAATGCTAACACCTTCCCATTCACATCCTGTGCCAACAGACTGTTAACCTTGCAAAGGTATTAGCTTTGTGTTGCTGCCCCTGCCTGCTGAGACACTCCCTTTTGGAGGGCAGCTCCTAAGACTAAGGAAATCTACCGGGTCTCAGGAAGCACCTGAAACTTACAAGGTTCCTTTCCAAAAGTCACAAGGTGCCTCCTCAAAGCTACAGAAGGGAAAACAAGGGCAGGGAGCAGGCACCTTGGAGCACCCCCAAGGTTATGAACTGGCAAACAAGCCCTGAGAGTGGGCGCCCTGATGGAGCTCCTGCAGGCGGTGGAGGTGTGCGAGGGACTACCAAACCTCATCTCCCACGTGTCTTTGCCTGTGTGAGGAGCCGCTGCCGCCTGATCCCTGTAAGCAGTCTGCCACACTCCTGTGAGTAACCCCACTAAACTCACTGGCTCACCAGGCTAGACATGGATCCAGTTTTTTGCTCGGTCACTGGTCCATCTGGAGGGAAAAGAAGGTTGCTCACATGTGCCCCTGTGATTAATTTAATCTTTTTGTATATATTCTGGCTTTTTGTTTTTTTTTTTTATTTGAGATGGAGTGCAACACACTTAACTCCAGCAGACCTGGAACTCACGATGTAGCTCAAACTGGCCTAAAATTGGTGGCAAGCCCCTGCCTCAGCCTTCCTAAGCTCCAATTCTCCATATCCTCATATATCTTGAAACATTCAAACAGCAGCGGTGATGAGCAGAGCTGCTTTATAAAGGCTCCAGCTGAACAGTGGCTTTTTCCTGGCGGATTGTAGGAGCCCTGGTAAACAAGCTTGTTTCTATTTGTTGAATGAAGAGATCCTCCTTCATGCCTTGCTGGTTCCTGGGGTTAATGGGAGAAAGGCGGAGGCTGGGGACAGAGGGGCTGTGAGAAGGCTGCCTCCCCTTTCATTAAGAAGCATGCTTTGGTAAAGGATGGGATAAAGATGGCCTTCTTCAGGGACTCTTGGTGACCCCCCCACACACACTCACACATGCATACACTTTCATTCTTTTCAGACACCTGATGATTTTCTTTTTTTTTTTGTAATCTTTTAAAATATGGTTTTTGAAAGGAGAGTATCGGCTCAGAAACCCCCAAGACCAAGTTCTCAGCACAAAGAAGATGTATTTGCCCCAGAGGGACAGAGGGCGGGGAATAAGAGACAAAGACAAGAGATGGAGGATGAGGGGGAAGGGAACAAGGGAGGGGGGAGGGTATTTGTCCCAAGGGGACAAAGGACTGGCTCTGGATAGAGAAGACAGAGGGCACAAGGAAAACGGAGGTTTATAAAGGCACAAAAGGGAACCCCGTGTTAGGATGAGGTGTTTAATTTTAACTGGGGATGTTAATTAGGTGAGCCAAAGAGCTTTTGATTGCCAGACTTAGAGACTTCCATAGTTAGACTTTGGTGGTTGGCCTCAGAAGGAGGAAGTGGCCAGATAAGGGAACAGACCCTGGTGGCCAGCTTTAGGATCATGACCTAATAGTTTTTAGCAAGGCAGAGGGGATGGGTGGGGTGGGGGCGGGGAGGGCAAGGCCTTCCAGAGCTGTGTTTGGGCTGGCTAGAGCCCTTTCAGCCTTCAATATGTAAATAACGTAAGTATACAGGCAGAAGAATAAAAACAAAGATGATCAGGGAGATACCAGCAAAGTCCACAGTGCTTCTGAGGGATGCTGTACCTTCTCTTGTATACAGTCCGTGCCTCACTGATGTTTTAGCCCTCCACACACCTGTTCATGCCTCAATGAACTGACCAATAAAGCTATATTCATATAGATACACAAGTTTTTTTTGCTTTTCTTCCAATTTAGCAAACATAGGTATAGGGTAAAAAGTCCAGGCTCACTTCTGGCTTTGAAAATCCATCAATCCCTGAGCTCAAAATCCCACCAATCCTGGCCTTGCCCCAAGCTCAGGACTTGAAGTCCCACCAATCCCCACCCTGGAAATCTCCACCCTAGAAAACTCCTCCCCCAAAGCCTGCATAAGCCTCCCACTCAGTTCCCTGCTTCTTGTCACCCATGTCAAGGCAGCCACCCGCTGGTGTCTTTTCCAATAAATCTCTTGGGTGAGGTTTGTTGTGCAGTGTGACTTTGTGGTATTCCTTGGCTCCTGACAGGAGGATGCCTTTCCCTTCAGAGCTGCAACCCGTACAATAACCATCTTACGTCCTAACACTCAAGGCCTGGATCCACCCCAGTTTATGAATGCTTGGGGCACACTCATGCCATGCAGTTTCAGCCTCAGATGAGCCTCTGTTAAGTTCCCCGCAAAGCGGAAAGTCCGTTGTTTGGGCTTGTGTTTTCACATGGATCAGCAGCGACAAAGCTCCTTGGCAGAGGACCCTGGGAGACAGCGGCTTTGGCTACAGAAACCCCAGTGCAGCCCTTAGCAGCCTGTCAGTCAGTAGCATCAGACGTTAACATAAAACTTGATACATAATGAAATTTGAATTTTTCTCTGATGTGCCATGAAATGTTACTTGTTTTCAGCTTTCTCTTCTGGCTCCTAAAACTGTAAAAATCTTTCTTAGCTCGCACACTGGATGAATGTAGGCAGTGGGCCCTGGGGCCAGTGGCTTGCGGACCCTGCCCTTGAGGGCAGGGGTAACAGAGTCAGAGACCACGAGGCTCTGGGTGTACCACAGTCAGGCCTTTGCTGGTAGTGTCAATGGCTGCCTCCAACAAGGCTTCCTACTTGCTTAGTTTCTGGGTTTGGGTGCTTGTGGGGAACAGAGGAATGACTTGGATCAGTAAACCACTTAATTTTTAAGAGCCTGTGCAAAGGAATCGCCCTTGAAGCTCTTCATGTGTGGACAATAACCATATTCTGTGTGTGTTGTGGTGTGTGTGTGTGTGTGTGTGTGTGTGTGTGCAAGCCTGTGTGTGTGCATATGAAGGTCAGGGGGACAACCTTAGGTATGCCCCTAAGACACTTTGCACCTTTTGTATGAGATGGTGTTTCTCGTTGGCCTGGAGCTTCCCGTGTCATCCTCACAGAGATGACAAACACACATTGGCACCTCCTGCTTTCTGACCATGGGTTCTGGGGCTCTCACTCGGATCCTTGTGCCTTCGCGACAGTTCCATTGCCATGGTCCTGCTTCTCCCCAGCTCTGTCTGACATTCCTAAGATCCTGGAGGAGAGGACATCCACCCACCTGAGGCCGGACAAGCATCCAGAGGGGATGTCCTCACAGAACCCGAATTCTTCACCGCATCTGAGAACATCTGGCCAGCGGCCACCCTGGAACAGAAAGCTGTCATTAAGTTAACCTCTGCTCCCTCCTCCTCTTCCTCCTCCTCCTCCTCCTCCTCCTCAACCCAGGCTGATAATAGGACAAAGAGCAATTTCCTTTGGTGGATTGTGAGGCTGCATGGGAAAATACCTTTCCTTTGCTCTGAGCATGACTCAGAGCAGGAACTCCACCTCCAGGGTCCGTGTGTCCTCCTGCTGGGCCGTCATGACCACAAATGGACGTTTATCAGCCTCTGTCCTGTGTGTGTGTGCCACTGTGTGAGGCATGGTGGCTCTTAGGTCTCAGTCTTCTTCCGCTTAATTATTAAATTGAACCCTGGATGATTGTTTCAAGCCCCGAAGACAAAAGGAAAAATGATGAGGGAAACCGGCAAGGTTGTGGGACAGGGCAGAGAGGGAATCTGACTGGTTTCGGTAAGGGGCGGGCTGAAGGATGCACAGATCTCTGTGAGGTTCCTGTCAGCTCCAGGCTGAAGTGACTCCAGCAGGTGGGGACAATCAAGGTGACTAGTGAGGGGGCCAGGTGCTACATGTTAAAACAGGAAGTGCTACACACGCAGATCAGTACGTGCGTGCTCACATGTGCATGGCTGTGTGCGTGTGGTTACAGGTGTTCAACAACGATGCTTGCCTGACTTTTGAAAGCGTCTGACAGCATTTAAGTGAGGGTTAGCTCTGAGCTTCTCTGGGTGCAGCGAGGTTCTGACACCGACACCCTGGTTTTGTTTGTGTGTTTGCTGTAGTTATTACTCAGCCTGTGGGAGGCGAGGGGTGTGGGCTGACTTTGCTAACGGAAGCTTATTTGAAAGTAAAAGGCCATTGTGGGTGGGGACAAGGGCAAGGGAGGAATACGAAATTAGTGCCTTGTTTTTATTTTAGGAACCAAAGGGTGCCATTTTCCCAGTTTCTCTCCCTTTAAAAAAGATTTGTTTTTATATTTCATTTGTGTTTGTGCATGTGTAGGTGCGTGTGTGTGTTCTGTGTTAGAGAGAGACAGACAGACAGACATGTCTGTGCCTGAGGAGGCCAGAAAAAGGCATCAAATGTCCCGGAGCTGGAGTTACCTGAGGTTGTGAACTGCTGGACTAGGTGCTGAGAGCCCCTCCCCCACCCTCTCTGCAAGGCAGCAAGGGCCCCTAACCACTGGGCCACCTGGCTCCGGCCCTGTACTTTTTTCTCTTGATCCAGTATTGAGTGTATCCTATGCTATTGGCTTTTTCTCTCTGCTTCCTTCCTTCCTTCTTCTCTCCCTCTCCTTCTCTCTCTTCCTTCCCCCTCCCTCCCTCGCACTCTCTCTCTTCCTTCCTTTCTTTCAGAAAGGACTGTTCCCCTCTCTATGCCACGTGGCCTGGCTGGGTCACTCCTTGGCAATACATGCTCCCTCCTGGGGCAGAACCAGTGTCAGCTTCCAGCTGCTGAGACCCTCAGGACTCTGGGAGAGGCCTGGTCCACCCTGAGGGCACACAGAGCCACAGGGACCACGGTTCCCCAGGCTCTCTCATCTCCAGACCCTTTCAAAGGCAGGCTTTGGGACTCTGTCCTCTAGGAAAAAGTCCTCAAAGTCAATGTCTAACCATATAGCCCATGTCCACCCTTTCTTTGCAAATGCCACCAGCCTCATGAACGGGCGCAGAAGGGACTCTTGACCTGAAATAAGCCGCTGATGAACAGCTGGGAAGACCCAGAAGGACAGAAGCCAGGAGACCTGGGCTGGCACCACCCACCCCTACTCTGCACTACCTGCTCTGTGGGATCCTGAGCTGGGTCTCACAGCTGTCTGTCCAGAGCCCAGCACACCAATGCTCCCGCCCTGGCCCAGCCTCTGCCTTGTCCAGTTTATTGACTTCACCACCTTTCTCGGTCTAGGAACCCTCCCGCTGGAGTGACTGAGCTGGTGCACAGAGCAAGGCATGGGGAATTCCCTCTGCTTTCAAGACACCCTCCTGCTCTTCCCCAGACCCAGGCCTCTGTCCCAGCAGACCTTGAAGCCCTTCCCCCTCCCCCCCCACGATCCAACCACACCATCTTAGGTCCATCTGCACACCCATGGCCTGGCTTTGCTCTCTAGCCAGCCCCGGTTCCCTCTTCCCCAGCATGGCCAGGGGTGGTGGAGCCGGGCTCCACCCTCTGCAAGTCCACAGTGCGTGTGGGTTTCTTGTTGCAGTGAAAATGCTTTCTGCCTTCTAACACAAAACCTGTCTACCTTCTTTTATTGCCTTGGATCTGAGATTTGCCATTTACTTGTTTATTGATTTGAATTTGAGATCATAAGCAGAGAAAGACAAAGTCACTCCACTTTCAGGGGTTTGTTGTTGTTTGTTTGAGCTACATGGAAGACTTGTTGCAATAGACACTGTGGCCCTGTGGCAGAACGTTGGCTGTGACCCAGCAAATGAAAGCTGGCGTCTCTTCCCACCTCTGTTTTCCTCCTTGCTTTCTTGATGGTCCCTTTGCTGTTCTCAGTCTTCTCAATGCTTTCTTCTGGTTAATGGTCCAGTTTCATAGTCTAAGTTTTCGGCGATATCTCCTCTTAAGCTGATTCATTAAAAATTTCAGGGCGGTGTTGGGGATTACACCCGGAATGTGTGCAGCATTAAGAGGGTGCTGGCACAGCTCAGGAGGGGGAGGGAATAACGGGCACTCAGGGTGCCCTTCCACACAAAAAGCCTTACATCCTGATAAACTGTGTTCAAAGAGAGATGAATACATTGCCCATCTACTCCGGAGAGAGGCACTCACTCCAGGAAGAATCTGGTTAGTGGTTAAGACACTGAAACGTTTCTATATTAAAGATTGGATTTAGCACCTCTAGTGTGCTAAGGAAGAATTTTCTTTTTGAGCTAGGGTCTCACTAAGTCATTACAGCTGGTCTTGAATTCCTTCTGTAGTTCAGACAGGGCTTGACAATGAAATTCTCCCGCTCCAGCCTCCCATATAGCTGGAACTCTTAAGTGTGCAATGCCAGGCCACCTAAAGGGCTGATTTTTGTCCCCTGTGTTCAGGTGGCTATATTGTAAGCGAGCCACATAATATCTCGTGTGTGAGTGTGTGGTAGTCATTGTGTATTCTGGTCATGCAGAAGCCAGAGGTTGATGTTGAGCATCTGACTCTGTCACTCTACACCTTATTTTCTGAATCAAGTTTTCTCACTGAACTCAGAGCTTGCAGATTGTCTAGGCTGGCCACCAAGCCCCCAGAGACACCCCCCACCCACTGTGTCCACGTGGCCAGTGCTGGGAGGCACACTGTGCTATGTGTGGCCTCGTGTACAAGTGCTAGAGATCTGAACTCAGGCCACAGGCTCACAGCAAGCAACATACTCACTGGGTCATTGTCTAGGCAATGTAAACCTCAGCGATAAGTGAGAAAGAGTTGCTTTAGTCCTATGCAATGAAGCAGAGGTCTAGAAGTCAGCCAGGAAGTGTGCAGAGGCAGTCAGCTGTAATGTCAAGTCATTTTAACCATGACTTCCAGGAGCTGGCGGCAGCTCTAACACAGAAATCCGGGTGTGTGGGCATTCTCCCAGACATCCTTAAAGGAGTCTGAGTTAGTAATCCCGGCAGCTGGGGGGTGCCAGCAGGGCCCTGGTTGCAATAAGCATATCCACTGTGAATTTTTTTGGGCACGGAGAAGATTCTGGGTGGGCCAAACTTCACCCACTCCGCCCTGCCCACAAATGCTGCAGTGGAGAAGCCAGAGTCAGCGCCGAAACATTCCCCAGCAGCCTGTTTACTTTATGAATGAAACTAAGTCAGTCATTTAAGAATCGCCTTCTGTGTCAGCGCTTCTCTGCTCTTTGGTGAAAAGACCTAAAAGGCTGGCTTGTGGTGATGGAGGCAGTTGACCATGGCAAGGAGGGCCGTGGCAGGCTCCTGCTCACGTCTAGATAGCTCGGGAAGCAGGGCATACTACAAGCCTTGAGGATTACATCCCCCTCCCCCGATCCACTTCCTGAGGGCCTCATAACCTCCCCAAACAGCACTGATGTCTGGAGACCAAGGGATCCCACATAAGAACCTCTGGGGACATTTCAGACCTTAGCGTTTCCCACAGACTGCCATGTCCTAGAACGAGGGGCAGACAGATGAGCAGCACCCAGGACTTATCTAACCCACAGCTAAGGTGCTGTGAGAATCTGCCTGAACACACTCCCATGACCCAGGACAGGAGACTGCCCCTAATGCCACTGTCACCTGCAAAGTACAGCTGCTTTTATTAGAAACAGGAACAAATGAAATGTAAAACAAAATAGAAAGTTTGCTCAAATACGATGAAAGGGCCTTGCCCAGAAGCGTTTCCATTGTCTGATACCAAGTATCACCACCAGATACATGTTTTGTTTAAAATAACAAATAAAGCAGTATGTAGAGGTACACACTCAGGTGGCTTATCTTAATGATAAGGGGCATTATCTCAATGACAAGGCCAGCCTGGGTTATATGCTGACTGCCAGTTCAGCCAGAGAAAGAGAAAGGAGGAAAGGGAGAGAGTGGGAGAGAGAAAAGAGGTAAAGGAGCTGGGAAAGAGAAGGAAAGGGGGGGGGGGAGGAGAGGGGAGGGGAGTGAGGGAAAAGGACTAAGATGAAAACAGTGAGGTGTGCAAGAGTTTTGACCCCTGGGAGCCTGGACTGACCCCAGGTGAGTCCTTGAAGTCTGTGGGCCATGGTTTCTTCCCATGCAAAGCAGAGGTGATAAATTCACCCTCCCAGCTGTGTGTGGCTGTTTTCGTAGCCTCTGTGTCCCTGGGCTGCCTACACAGCTGCTGCCCTTCCTGGCAGCCATCTTTACAGAGGGCACCTTTGCCTCCTCTCCACATTTCCCCTGTATCCACTGCAGCCAGCCACCAGCCACAGTCTGGAAACTCCTGTGACAAGTTTGGGAGGCCCCAGCCCCGGGCTCCATTGGCTCCAGATGGTCCTGTCCCCTCAGAAGAGAGTCAGCCTGGCTGAGCCACTCAATCCCTGTGTTTGAGTCTCCTGAGAGCAACCTGTTGGGCCTGAGGAAGAACAGGTGGTATGGCCTGAGGACCACGCTGTGGACCTCCCTTTCTCATTTCTCTTTTTCATCTTTCTAGTCATGGTTTATTTGCATGTTCGCCCCACCATTCGAGGGAGAGGCCATTTACGTCCCCTCACACCCAGGCTGAGTGCTTCCCCTCCCAGGGCAGCTGTTCTGTGCATGGAAATGATGTGGGGCTTTCTAAGGCTGCAGGCCTCGGTTCTAATCCTGGCGCTGGTATTTACTCGCTGTGTGGTGAGCAGTGACTTCTCTGAACTCACATTTCCTCATCTGTATAAAGCGGAACTCACATCTACGCCTCGGGTTTCTTCTGACTAAACCCGAGTCTGGCTTGCCTCTGAAGCAACCGCAGCGATCGACACCCCTCGATCTTTTTATGGACGCTTTCTTCTCTGTAGCCTTGGCTATGTCTCTGGCTCTCAGTTCTTTCTTTACCACGGCCCTTGTGCCTTGCCCTGTCTGTCCTTTCTCTGCTTTCACCATTTTTCTAGCTTCATTTCCGTTGCTATGATAAGAAAACCCTGACAGAAACCAACAGGATGGAGGGTTTATTCGGCTCACAGATCCAGATTATAGCCCATCATTTCAGGGAAATCCAGGCAGGGATTCAGGCAGCTGACCACATCACAGCCCCGGTCAAGAGCAGAGAAAGGCACCCACGCTGCCTGTTTGCTGCTGCTTCGTGCAGCTTTCTGAGGAGTCCCTGTGCAGGGGATGGCGCCACCCACAACGGGAAAGGCGGGTGGCACCCTCGTCCCCTCCATGCTTTACTGCCCCCAAGTCCAGGCCTTCCCAGGAGCTCTTGGCCCATGGCCTCCTCCAGCCAGACCTCAGCCTCTTCCTCCCAGCTGTCCTCACAGACAAGCCCTGACTTGCCTGCTGCAGGGGACCATGTTGCTGGGGCTGCTGGACGCGCAGAAGGCTCTGGACCATGGCTTCCCTTGTTACGCTGCGGTTCCAGCCTCTCTGGTTCCTTATTGAATCTCACTCTTTCTTTACACTCATCACGAGTGATCCGCCTTCATATTTTTCTAACCTCAAATTTCCGTTTCCAAATTAAGCTTTCCCCTTTCTGCCAAGTTACTCTTTCTCCCTCGCCTACACACACAGTGCAAAACCATCCAAGGGTCACCGGTCTGCTCCTGAGATGTCAGAGGACATTCCCTTAAATGTTAAATTTATTTATTTTTGGCTTTTTGAGGCAGGGTTTCTCTGTGTAGCCCTGGCTGTGCTGGACTCGCTTTGTAGACCAGGCTGGCCTCGAACTCACAGAGATCCACCTGCCTTGCCTCCCCAAGTGCTGGGATTACAGCATGTGCCACTGAGCCCTGCAAATTAAATTTTTGGATCGTTTGATCTCTCACAGTTTCATACTACAGCCATTTAAGGATAAGTGAGGCACCACTTTTATGTCCTTGAAGGTTTGGCTTTCTTCAGCCCACGGGGTGATGCCATGCCCACCTGTGTCGGATGTGTGCATCTTTCACTTGTGGTCTTCCCATCCCATCCATAATGGTGTCTTCTTAAACTGTCTCCTTCACCTACGGACTCAGCTGCCTCTGAGCCGGCAGCGTCTCCCTGTGAGCCCCACTGTCTGACCTACGCCACAGAAGAAGTGTGGATGTGGATTCCAGTGGTGCTGCTTTCTCCCCGACCACGCAACTCACGGCTTTACAGTCAGCCAAGCATGAGCTTGTCCCTTCTGACGCTTGAGTAGAAGATGGGTTTCTTTTCTGTCCTTCCCCGAGAAGTGGGCGAACAGGAAGAAATGATACTGTCCAGTTACTGAGGGGATTCTCACATCAGTCCCAAGGCAGCACCTCATCCATTCAAGCCCAGCCATTCCTGGTCCAGGCTCTGCTCTCTGTCGGCGTGTGTCACTGATCTCCTCATGCTCTCACCTCAGTGCCCCGGCCTCCTGGCCCACACCCCATTTCCTTCACTGCTACTCTGGCCCAGATCCGCTGTACACTATGCTGGCCGACCCAGCTTCAGCCCGCTGTGGACAAACACCAGCTCCTTAATTTTCTTGTTTATTACATAAAATAGAGAACATTGGTACTGGCTGCTTTTCTCCCTCACGTGACAGAAATACCCCATAAAGTCAAGCTTAAGGAGGGAGGGTTTATTTTGCTCACAGTTTTAGGGTAGTGCCTGTCAGGGCAGGCGAGGCAACAGGGGCGCGAGGCTGCTAGCTGCAGCCATCCACGCTCAGAAGCAGAGAGAGATGGATGGTGCTCAGCTCCCTTCCCCTCCTTCCTCAGTGCCCAGATCCTGCCCATGTTCCAGCACCTCAAACACTTAGGCGGGGCCTTTCCTTTGTAATGAACCCAATATAGAAGCCCCTCAGAGACATGCTCAGAGGCATTGCTCCGAGTCACCTCTAGGTCCTGAAGCCAGGCCTGCCTAATCTCATAGCCAGCCTGCTGTCTGCCCTATGCTCCCTCAAGAGGGACAGTAGGGTGGCAGGGAGGACAGCTTATCACCGGCTTTACCAGTGCCCGAGGACATGAATTCGGTCACCACAGTCTCCTCAGCAGTTGTGGTGAATGTGGCTATCCTGTCTCCCTTCTGTGGCTTTTGACTCGCTGTTGGGGGCCCTGCTAGGTCTTCACCGTGTGGCTGACACTGCAGTCTGTCCTCACAAAGCTCACCACGCAGCGAGGCTGCTCGGCCTCCACATTTACACAGGGAAAGTTTCAGGAAATCCTAACAGACACTGTTATCTTTCAACATGGTAAGGACTGAAAGAAAAATTGACCACACGTGGAAATGGGCCCTGAGTCATCATCTTGTCTGATGACTCAGGTCTAAGATAATTGGGCTCAAAACAAGATTTCTAGCACGTGCACAAAACAAGACTGTCCAAAAAGCAAGTGCCAGAAGCTTCTTAGGGCTACTCCAAGAGGACTGGAAGCAGAGCCTCTTCTCCAGCAGGCCCCTGCTCTGAGGCCCCAGAGACCCCGTGCCCTGGCTCCTCAGCATCTGGGCTTGACCATCCTAAAGGGGAGGGCACATGTTCTCACAGTTTAGACTTCATGACTGGAGCTTTAGCCTCATCATTTCTGATGCTTGACACTGAGGCACTCTAGAAGGACCAGCTCCCAGAACCCACGGAAGCCCAGCGCTCTACGGGGGGGGGGGGGGGGGGGTCGGGGCTCCTTTTCTAACAGATATCCATGTCCCCACAGTTGTGCTGATTATTCGACCCTGTGATAATATTTCTCCATGAAAACCCAAGGCCTGAATGGGGTCAGAACTAATTTCTTGGGGCTTTATCCCAGCATGGAACAGTAACTGATACTGTGGCTTTGCTTTGGTGTTTTCAGAGAAGCTGATCTGAAGCTGCCACCCAGCATGACCTTTTCCAAGGTGGGGTGGAACTTGCTGAGACGAGATGACATTTAGAGAATTGCCCTGGAGATTTTAAGTGTGATTTTAAGTTGTGTGAGTGTGTGTGTGCATGTGCTTATTTCCAAGTCTTGCCTGAAACTCAGCAGTTGCCAGTCCAATACCCAGAATGCAATGCAGAATGCATTTGTACCTTAAAGTCATCCTGGAAATGATTGTGACAGCAAGCCCTCTCTCAAGGCCTGTTCACACTGGCAGGTGAATAGTTTTCTAGGGAGCTGAGCCAAACAAGTGACTTCAGACTTGAGAATCCCAGGAGTGATTGTGGCCTGCCTCTGACTTTCCCAGAGGCAAAAGTATCCTGATTAGAATGCATTGGCAATCACATTGATGGCTTCCCTTCCGAGGTTTGTAAAAGGAGTCTGAAAAAAATCATGCCTCCTTCTAAATCCATTTGATTTCTCCATTCTGGGTCCACACGGTCCTCTTAAGCAACTTTTAGCAGGGAGATAGTTTATAGTGATGTAGATGGCTTTCCAAATTAAAAACATGCCAAGATTTGCACAAAACATTGAAAGTGTATCTTTTCATTTGGCGTCTTTTTAAACAGGCACTTGTGAACAGCTCTCCGGGAAGGATGTGTAAACTGTATTACAAGACAATTAAACAACACAGTCATTCCTGGGAAAATGAAATAATTAGCTTAGGTTGAAAATCAAACCAGTTTGTAACATCTGCAGATAAAGCTGTAACTGGCCAAATATTAGGTCCTAGGGTGCCCAACTGGGAGGGGAAGGGCTCTGAGGCCTTTCTGGGAAAGCCACTCAGAGCTGAGACACCCAGGCAAGGAGCAGCTGCCCTCCAGACGGCTCAAGTTAGAAAGGGCACACAGTGAAGCATGAGAGAGTACACATCAAGAAGTTTTTAAAGAGGAAACGTGTTCTGCCTTTCATGTTTTCACCCAAGGAAGATAATGCTTTAGAAAACGGTGCTGGAAACAGGTGGAATGCAGCTAGGCAAGACCCTAAAGCTAGGAACTCCTCAGAAAAGCAGCCGCAGCTTGCCTCAAGCCCTTCAGCCACATCCACCCCACGAGGCCAGACTGCGCTGGTCCACACTGCCTCACCTCACACTGTTACTTGTATCTTGAAAAGTCAATTCTAGAATTCCACAGGCCGATCCCATCAAAACTGTCTTCTGATCAGTTTTAGTCTTCTCTTCACCACTGACCAGAACGATAAAGAAACACTCCATATTTTATTCGCTTACGGTAGGTTATGCATATTATGTATCAGAAATTGAGCAAGCAGGACATAGGAGACAGCTCAGCGCATTCAGGGCTTGCTCCACAGACGTGAGCCCTGAGCGTGAATGGCCCCAACCCTATGTCAAAGCAGCCATGGTGGCAGACACCTCTAATTCCTGATGGGAGACAGGGACAGGAGAACTCCTGGAAGTTTTCAGGCCAGCTAGCCTGGTGGACATAGCAGTGACTGACAAGAGAGGATCCTACTTTAAACATGGCAGAAGGTGAGGCCCAACACCACACTTGCCCCCTGATTCCCACACACTCACCAGAACTTGAATATGCACACATGTGTGGCACGCGCGCACACGCACGCACGCACGCACGCGCGCGCGCGCACCACATACAGTGGGGGAGGCAGGGGAGAATGAGCCCGAGTTACAGGAAGTGGCTAGGCCTCTCCTAATTTACTGGGGTTCAGCTGGCCTATGAAGGGAACCCTGTGATTAGCCCAGCTGGGAGCAAGAAAAGGGGGTTAAGTGGTAACACAGCCCAGGCTTGGCCACAGAGACCCCAACACAGGTCACTGTGCTGACAGACAGCCTCAAGACACAATCCTGCCATCCTGTCAACAGAAATGTACATAACAGAACTTCAAACACCCCTGTGATCATGTGTATTTGGTGAGATAAAATGTTTACTTCATTAAAGACATAGTAACTAACAGGTATTTAAAAGCATGCAAAACTCATCTCAGCTGCAGAGACTGCTGTATGAACACGCATCCCACACAGAGGCTTGGTAAGCAGTAACCACGTGCCGTGCTGCAGGAAGTCACCTGCAGAGAGGCAGGCACTGAAAAGCAAGCTCTCGCTCCACTGAATGCCCCCCACTGTCAGCCCAGAGGAGAGCGAGCAGAAAGAGGAGCAAGGGCCATCCGGAAAACATGATAGCACCCTATGTCATGTTTGAAGTAGCATCTTCCGGCCTTCTGTCATGTGTAATAATATTTTATTATGCCGTCATCTCTTCACACCCTCGCTATACTGTGTATCCTTTTATTATGTTATAAGATTTATTGACTGAGCTAAAGCCCAATGCCAGCATTTCCAGGAAGCAGAATTAAGCATGCTTCCCACAGCACAGCACCCCCCCGCAGACATGTGTCCTTTTGTTTTCCTTGGGGAGGGACGCTTTTGTGGACATGGGGTCTCGTGTAGCTGAGGTTGGCCTTGGCCTCCTGACCCCTTAGCCTCTGTCTCCTGAGTACAGGATAGCAGAAGGGCACTACCACAATTTGTATTTATAAATGCTTAAAAATTGTAATACAATTTTATTTTTTACATTAATTACAGGTTATTTACTTTGTATTCCAGCTGTAGCCTCCGCCCTCATCCCCTCGCAATCCCACCCTCCCTCCCTCATCTCCTCTCTGCCCCTCTCTAAGTCCACTGATAGGGGAGGTCCTCCTCCACTTCCATCTGACCCTAGTTTATCAGGTCTCATCAGTACTGGCTGCAATGTCCTCCTCTGTGGCCTAGCAAGGCTGCTCCTCCCTCAGGGAGGGGGGAGGTCAAAGAGCTTGCCACTGAGTTATTGTCAGAGACAGTCCCTGTTCCCCTTACTAGGGAAACCTACTTTGGATGCTGAGCTGCCAGAGGCTGCGTCTGAGCAGGGGTTCTAGGTTATATCCATGCATGGTCCTTGGTTGGAGAATCAGTCTCAGAAAAGACCCCTGTGCCCAGATATATTTGGTCCTTGTGGTGCTCTCATCCTCTCCAGGTCATATAAAAATCCCCTTCTTTCATATGATTCCCTGCACTCTGCCCAAGGTTTGGTTATGAGTCTCAGCATCTGCTCTGATACACTGCTAGGTAGAGTCTTTCAGAGGCCTTCTGTGGTAGGCTCCTATTCTGTTTCTTCTTTTCTCCTACTTTCAATGTCCATCCCATTTGTCTTTCTAAGTTAGGATTGATCATCTTACCCTGGAACCTCCTTCTTGTTTAGTTTCTTTAGGTGTACAGATTTTAGTACATTTATCCTATCTTATAGGTCTAGTGTCTACTTATAAGTGAGTATATACCGTGTGTGTCTTTCTGCTTCTGGGATACCTCACTCAGGATGATCTTTTCTAGTAAAATTTTAAGAGAATCCTAAGAGAGACAGTTAAGCCCTTCCAGCCTGAAATCCTTGTTTAGATTCCGGAATCCATGCTCTTGGTCATGTGCTAAAGCCTGTAGAATAAGCATCACTGCACTTGGAGGTTTTATTCTTACACACACTTTAGGTTTATAAGGTTGTCACTAAAACCATGTCTTGGAACATGAATTTTAGGGCAATTCAGCCAAATCCTAAAAGTTTTACACTTACTGAGAAACCACATTAATATTCGTTACACCTTTCTCTGTAACCTCCCTAATCATGTGGAGGAAATGGAACCCTGGTACACTCCTGGCGAGAATTCGGTGGGGCGCTGCAGCCATTTTGCAAAGCTGTCTGTCACTCAGTCCCCATATGACTCAGCATGAGCCCCAGCCCAGACCCAAGAGAACTGAAAACAAGTACATAGACCCCTGTGCCTGGTGCCCGGAGTACCGTTCATAAGAGCTTACATGAGAACACCCTGGATGCTATCAAGACATAAATGGGCAACTCGGTGTGCCATATCCATGCAATGCAATGTTGTTTAGCAATGTTGTAATAAAATATTGTATGCTGTAGCGAGGATGAACCTTGAAAACAGGAAATGAAAGAAATCAGTTGCAGAGGGCAATGAATCACATGATTCCGTTCGCATGCGATGTCCAAACAGGTAATTTTGCAGAGACAGAGAGAACGGGGTTAAGCTCGTACCAGCGTGACAGTCATTGAAAGGACAGAGGAGAATGTCTTGACATGGGTGCTGGAGAAGGGACCGTCTTGTTGAGTAACCCATGAAAATGAACTTAAATGACCTTACTTCAGCCTTGCAAGTACTGCGATCACAGGTTCACAGCCCCACACTCAGCTCCAAGACATAGCTTTAATCGGTATTTAGGATCTTAGTAACATATTAATTCAATGTTGATAATATAATATACAGTGATATAATCACAGGGTAAAATTTTAAGCAGAAATGGAAAGATGAGGTGGTTGAGCCACTCTACCTCAGACAAGTTGCTCCATTCTGTGAGCTCATCTACTCTTCCCAGGAATATTTACTGAGCTCTGGTCTGTCCTTGAGGGTCAGGAGTAAATAAAGCATGCTTGCTCCCGTCCTGGTGTTCCTCCCGAGGCACACACACTAGAGTGATGTCACCTGCTCCTGCTTTGTGGTTGATACAGAATAATGGAGAATACCTCTGTTCTTGAGAGGCTCTTGGAGGCGGGGAAGCACAGTTCTGAGGTCACACGCCTCTATTTTAGCAGGCCGGTAAGAATAAAGACCATCTGTCACCCCGTAGCTAAATACAGAAGCAGGAAGGACCTGTGCTGTCTGGGTGGCTCTGGCATCGATGGTGGTGCTCCTAGTTTAGGCCCTGATTGGGGTTTTGTTCCATTGGCCTCACTTGCTCAGGCTGCAGAGGATGGGGGCTACAGTTGACGTCCATGTTGCTTTCCTAAGCCATGGCCACGTGCTGCACTCTATGCCTCTAGCTGGCGTTGGCCTGCTCAACACGTGTCCAAGTCAGTGAGCTGTGCTCTAAGATCCATCTCAATAATGCACCATGTGTTTCACATACCGACATGCCAGATGTTTCTTTCATGGCTGATAGTGGCTGGTTCCATAACCCCCCCCCCCCCCACGCACTGGGACGCCTCTTCTGCTCCCTCCCCACCTGCAGTTCCCTCCACGTTCACTAATGTGTTGGGAGTGAAGCTGGTGCAAGTATTTACACTACAGACATTGGCAAGAACTTCAGGGTTTGATTTTCTTGGTTTTAGGAGATGTTTATCTTGCAGACTGTCCTTAACACTGAGTTGTGTCTGTATACTGCATTGTGAATGACACACACAGAATGGAAGAAACATTTTCTACTGTGTGAAAGTTATTTAAGTAACAAATTGCTCATATATGTGACAAATGGCAGCAGTTATTTTTTTAAAAGTCTTCCTACATAGTACTTTCACCTTAATTACTAAAATAAACAAAAGTATCAAAACCAACTTTCATGTTAGAATTACATTTATGAATTAATTGCAACCGTAGGCTGGCAAGGGTTACAGGGCTCAGCAGAAATCAATAAAAGCATTCATTGAGAATTAATCAGCTTCATGGAATTTATGAGTAAGGCATATTTAATTATTGCGCAACTGCGTGCCTTCTCTAGCCATCTTTCTGACAGCACATACGGAGATGCTTTCCCCCGAGGACCAGCCTGACACACACCGCCACCACCACTTACGCCTAACCCTGACTACTGCACGCATGGTATTATAATTCAGCATTAAATTATGATCCACTTATGGGAAGTAGATAAATCCTTCACAGCAAATTCCTGACCACTATTCTTAAGTGTTAATCTATTATACTATTTGATTTCCAGTAACACTCAATTAGATCTGAGAGATAAGAGTTGAAGAGAGGCTAGGGGTGCAGGAGGAGTCTAAAGGGAGGGGTAAGAGAGGGCAATGTGGAGACGAACAAAACATCCAGGACTTTCTCTGACAAACGCAACTGCGTGTCACTTTCATGTGACATGAAAGCAACAAGGAGGCTTTTTGGAGGGAAGGGGAGACCATCAAGGAAAAGAGGAGGGAAGGGAAGCTGGGGAGAGCACATACAATTGACCATGGGGTATGAAAATGCCATAGTGAAGGCAGCTGCTTTATGCACTAAAATGAATGATGGACAGGTGTAGTGAGACAGATGAGAGATGATGATAGGTAGAAAGACAGATGATAGTGTAGACAGACAGACAGACAGAACTTGCCTGAACTTATGCTTGGTAATTAGTATTTTCTTCCCTCACAAATGCATCACACACACGCTAGGAAAGGAACAAGCTGAAAAGCCATCCGACCGTCAGGATTTAGAAGTGACTAAAGCAGCGGACTTTCACTGTGCAGCAGGGCAAGCACCTGTGGCTATGTAAATTTAAGTCGGCTGAAATTAAATAGCTGACCAAATTTCGAGTGCTTAGTAACCACATGTGGCCAGCAGCTGCCATATTGTCAAGACTTGCCTTTTCCAGATAAGCAGGTGGGTCACAGTTAAATCTTCTGTCCAGAGTGTCAGACCCCAAAGCCCAAGCACCTTCTGGCACGGTGAACCTCAAACAAAACTCATAGACGGTGAATGGTCTGGCCTACCTGGCTGTCTGGTGTGGATCATGCTGAGGGACTAAGGGGATGGCAGTGGAGGACCTCCCTGCCTCGGACCCCCATCTCTTACTGACTCTCTACAAAGCAAGATCCAACTACTTAGCTTGTGCCTCAGTTTCCTCATTTTCTGATGGCCTGATCCCAGTATCCACCCAAAGAGCTGTTGAGTAATTTAACGAGTTAGTATTTGTAAGGGTCTAAACGAGTGGGCAGAATAACTACTACAAACGTCTTCTTTAGGTTGTACCTGGTAGCACAGGTGGCCTCTGCTACTCAAGAGGCCAAGGAAAGGATTTCACAAAAAGTTCAAGCCCTGACGGGGTTCCAGAGTTAAGCTCAAGTTCAGACTGGCCTTCTTAGAGAGACCCTGTCCCAAAACAAAAATTACAAAAGGCCTAGAAATGTAACTCCATGGGAAACTCTTGCCTGCCCCATGCCACTGTTGTCTAGATGTTTTCTCCAAACTGAAACAATCCCTCCAAGATGGAAGAAGGAAGCTCACAGGACTAAGGAAGTTAAATAAAACATGCAAGGCTCAGGAAGCTCCTGAAACTTACAAGCCTCTGAAGGCCCTTCCCTAAGGTTAAACAAGCAGCAACAATTGCCTGAAGGAGACTCTCCAGCCAGACTGACTGAAAATGTTACAGGTGAATCCATGAAGCAGCTTCTGTGAGGTTGGCATCCATGATGAGGTGGCACTTTGTGATGAATCGTCTGCTGGAGGGCCACTCACCCTCCAGTTACCCTGTAAGTAACTCCTCACTATGCTCTGTAAGTATGCCCAGCAAACTTACTGGTTTACTTTGGTGCCTTCTCTGGGACAACAGATGTTTACTCGTCTCCCTAGGACAAATCAATGCAAGAACAAAGCTGTGAGTTCAAGCCCTAGTAAAACACACGAACACACGCACATGGACATACACACATACACATGGATATACACTCATAGACATCACACACACTTACATGGACATATACACATACACACGGACACAAACATACACATCACACACACATGGATATACCCATATACACATCATACATATACACATGGACACACACACAAAAATACCCACATACACATCATACACATACACATGGACACACATGTGGGTATTCACAGATACACATAGACACACACATACATACACATGGACATACACACACACAAATTTATTTTCATTATTAGAGGGGATGACACTAAAAAGAAAGATGTTAACATGTCCGCCACGGCCAGCCAAGCCTCAGGCTTCAGTCAGCCATAGCTTTTGTCTATGACTTAAAGAACAACTCCATGTGTGACAGACGGTGGGGCCAGGACAATGCCCATCCCCTTCAGATCCACAGAAGCTCTGTGATCTCTCCCAGAGGTCTGACCAGAAGGAGCAGGAGCACCACAGTTAGGACCAGTATTGTGTACTTCCCACCAGCACATGAGCCACAGTAGGCACCGAGCCACACAACATGGAAACCCACACTGGTGGGTCTGGCCATGTGGTCTTCCTTCTCTTATTCTCTTTCATATTATGTCATCATCTCCACTACCACCACCATCACCACCACCATCTCCCCACCATCACCACCGCAAACATCACCACCACCACCACCACCATCATCACCATCACCACCACCATCATCGCTACTGTCACCATTATCATCGTGTAGCTGAAAGCAACAGGTTTCTCTCTGAAGCTTAAAAATGCTTTACTTAACTCAGGTTTCAGACGTCTGTGCGCTCTACGCCGCCTTTGTTTATCCCGGCCGCTCACAAATAAGAGCAACCGTGTTCCGCTCAGCCACCGTGCTGCAGATGTTTTCTGTGCATCATCACACGCGGTGCCAGCAGCTCTCCCAGCAGGTATCACTATCTGTGTGTCCAGTTTCAGAAAACAAACTCCTTGGTCATTTGCCCAGGGTCAACACAGTATCTACTCCAAGGTCGTCTTGGTTTTGCTGGCTTAACTGTATTTCTGTGCATTGGCTTTGGGCTCGGATGAGTGCTTGTGTGAGCGCACATACATGTGCGGCCACCTGTACATGCATCAGTGTGCATGTTTGTCTGCAGGCCAGGGGTCAGCCTCAGGAGTCATCCTCAGGAATGCCAAAGCCCCTCACTTGAGACAGTCTTTCACTGGACTGGAGCCTGTCACCTAAGCTCGGCCAGCAGCCGGCCCTGGCCCTCCTCCTGTGTCCACTTCTCCGGCTCTGGGACATTTTATGAGCTCTGGAGCTCAGCCTCACACACTCATTGTTGACTGAGCTTTCTCCCTAACTCTCTGCTTTGAGTTTCTGACACAGGGTCTTGTGTAGCCCAGGCTTGCCTTGAACTCACTAGGTAGCCAAGGACGGCCTTGAACTTCTGATCCTCCTACCTCCATCTTCTGAGTGTGAGCCCAGGTCCCCTTGCTTTTGAAGCCCACAGGGCTGACCACCCGGGCAGCAATGAGGAATCATAGGAAACAGGACACGGATCTGTGGTGCACCTGGGCCGTTACCTTGTGTTATGTCTGGAGCAAACTTTCTGAAGCAGCAAAGTCATCAGCCCTGAGGACCAATGCCAAAGCAAGCTGCCTTCCCAGGCTGCCACAGCCTGCAGACCTGTCTCTCCTGGCGCCCACCAGCGACCTCAGGTTCCGGAAGTGCAGTCTGAGTCCGCAATCTCTGGACCAGATCAACACTGCCTACTCACTACATGCTCTTGGGGGTGGGGAGCCTGCGTTTGCTAAGTGCCAGAACAAAGCTGGTTTGGGGCTGACAGGCGAAGTGGCCTCACACTGTCGCAGTCTGTGAGGTAACTGACCACCCCAGAAACTGTCTCATCGTGCCCACGGTCCAGACCTGGTCCCATTTGCCTGCATCCTGCTCCCACACTCCTCGGTGAGGTGTGTCCACGTTCTTCTTGCTTCCTCTGTGCCCACCAGTTGGCCATTCTGATGGATTCCCTTCTTCCTGCTGTGGCCCTTCACTCTCCCACGTTGTTCCTGAGTCTGAGCCCCAACTCCTCCACCTGGGCACACTGCTTGCTTCCTTCTGTGCTCTTGGTAACCAAGCTCTTTGGCTGAGGCCCAAGACCTCCTCCTGTGAGCCACAAAGCCTGCTAGACTTGGGAAAACAGTTCACCATGGCAGGCCCTGTGCCCACTCCCCACTCCTAGGACCCAGAGGGCCAGGGCCTATGTGTCACCTCTCAGTCCCTGGCCACTGGCACACTCGTGGAATTGAACTGGCCCCCCTCCAGTCCCAGAAGTGTCTCTACTGTGCTAACGTACAGAGGGAACAGAGGTAAAAGTTTGGTGAGTGAGACAAGCCAACTTGCTCGGCCGCTAGGGCCTGCTGGCAGAGCCTCTGCCTTCTGGGCACAGAACATGTCCATCCTGGCACCATGTCTAGCAACCATTGCAGAGCCACAGGCACTGTGCCCACCAGGACTTCTCACCACTTCTGCAAGGCCCCGGCCAGGCCAATGGACTTCCTGCCAGATCCCCAGCACTGCCTAAGCACCAAAGGTCTGGTGAGACCAAGAAACAGTGAGGTGGCCCCGTCCACAAGAGACACAGCAGGGCAGGAGTCCCTCAAGGCCACATTGGGGGGCATAGGGACATGGACACCAGGACCCTTGTCCTCTGGAAGAGCAGCCATGCTCTTTGATGCTCTCCCGAGCTGTCTTTCCAGCCCTGAATGAGCCTGCTTAAGATGAAGTTCAATATTGAGTCCTCAGTGCTGCCCCAGCTCAGCAAAGGCCAACCAGGGACATTTTCACTTAGTGGATAAGGCTTGAGAGGCAGATTTTTGAAACATTGGGGCACATGGTACACCTCATCCCTGTGTCCACTTGTCAGGAAGTCCACAGAGAGCATTGCTCAAATGTCCAGGGACACCAGGCTATAGCTGTGTTTGCACGTCTATGAAGTGGAGTGATGGTGCCTGGTGCAAGGTTGAGAGAATCCAGTAATCTTCCCGGCGACTGCACAGGTCACTCTAAGTGTAGCAGGAACAAAACAGCTGACAAAGACAACTTGGGAAAAGGAGAGTTTGCTGTGCCTCGTGGTTTGAGAGCACGAGGTGGCTACGACACACCCACCTGCAGGTAGCAGGACATGACCACAGGGCTCAGCTGTCACCCAGGACCCCAGCCCTGGTGACAGCGCCACCCACTCAGGGCCTTCCTACCCAATCCCCAAATCTCCCCACGCCTGGACAGTTATCTCCACAGTGACTGTAAGTCTCATCAAGCTGACAACCAAGATGCTCACGCTGATGGTAGCAAGAACCCCAAGTCTGCACCCTCCCCACAGTCCACATCTGTCTCCTGAGCACATCTCAGCTCCTCTGCCTTCTAAAACACAGCTTCCACCATGCAGCTTCTCTCATCCTCTGGTCCTGAAGCAACAGGGGAGATGCCAGAGGGCGGATTTGTTAATTCTCTCACTGCTGTGACAAAATTACCAGGCCAGAAGCAGTTTGAGGAGGAGGGGGTGAGGGGTGGGGTGGGGTGGGGATGGGGTAGGGTGGGGGACACAGTTTGAGGGCACCACCCATTGTGGTGGGGAAGGCATAGGAGGGGCTGTGAGACAGCCAGTCATGTGCCACCACAGTCAGGAAGCAGAGAAGACACTGGTGCTTGGCTCATCAATCCCAGACCCCAGCCAGCGGGATGGGACCACACCACGGACCACACCACCGACCCTCAGGGAGGGTCTTCCTTCTTCAGTCAGACTCTGGAAACAGGTTCCCATGGTGACAATGAATCCAGTCAAGTTGGCAAGAAAGATTAAGAACCTCAGAGGGTGCCTTTCTGCTAGGAGCTTTCCCCTCTCCCCACATTCCAGAGAGAGCAGAGAGAGTGAAGAGATGCTACAGAAGACAGACAGTGCTTGCTAGGCAACACGAGTGGTCGTTTCCCAAGTACACACAGCTCTGACGTGCAACTGACAGCAAGAGCAAGTCCTGGTCAGCTCTCCTCCCTGGAGAGAGTTCTGCCGCTGAGGAGCAGGGGCGTTAGAGGCTGTGTGCTTATGGGCATAATTAAGCCTGTGCAAGTACAAGCGAAAAGGACTGCGCCTCTCCTGAAAGTGGAACTCAGCACCTTACAGACAACGGGACCACTGGTGGCAATGCGGTGCTGAGCACAGCACTGCCAATCACATCGCCGCACAGATGACAGCCACTGGCCCCTCCCTGCCCCTCTTTATTAAAAGGCAACCCCCCATGGTGTCTGGGAGCCACAGGTAAAAATCTGCCTGTAGCCCCCTCGCATTTGCTTCTGTTACGAATTGTAACGTAAATGTCTGATGTACAGGCTCTCTGATTGAAGGGGTCACGACCCACAGGTTGAGAACCACGGCCTTAAGCCCTCTGGTCAGCCAGGCCAGCAGAGCCCAGAGAGAGGGTTACAGTCTCACTACACAGCGCCCTGCAGGCACGCGGCCTGCCTACCTCTATTTTTAGGTCTCACTAGAGATCTTCTCAACCAGCATGAAAAGCACACTGAGTGACCCAGACCAAAGAGGCACAGGTCTCCCTGCCCCGGACCCTCATGGCCTTCGGTCTGCCTCTCTGCGGAGGGACTTCTGTATGCAAAAAAATCCCAGGATTTTAAGACCACACAAAAAATTGGAATATCCTGAGAATTTGTAAATATTGTATGAACAGAAATGATCACGGCAAATGAAGGATTTACTTCTTACGCTTCATATCATCTTCTTCCCAGCCAGAAGTAGTGTGACACGTCTACAATCGAGTGAAGCAGGCGCCTCGTGTGAATTTGAGGTCAGCCAGGTCTCCAGAGATTCATCAGGAATGATATCTATAAATGCAGTATTTTATTCATGTAGTTATGGAGCAAATCAATGTAATATCTATATAAAGTATAACATGACCACATTGTGCTTTGTCGATATTTCACAATTATCCCCTTGGTCTGCACAGACTAGTGAGTGTATAAACACCCCGTGAGGGTACATAAATATAAAAGGTGATTTATTAAATCCCCCTACAGCCACAAAGACACATTCATTGGCGGTTTGTGTGGACTAGGTGCTCTCACAAATTAAAAGGGGGCATGTGCTGTTGGCCTAATATGCTGAGTGTGCAACTGGGAAGCCAGCCTTCCATTCTGGCGCCCGAGATCTAGTCCCTTTAGCAGATAACATCATCAATATTTCAAAGTCATCTTTGGACTCTGAGAGGAGCAGTAGTGGAGTTCCCTCCTTCTTGGAGGCGCCTTTCTTCCTTCAGAGCCCTGTGAGCATTAACCCTTCTCTGGCCAGTGAGAAGGAATTCCTACACCACCCCACCCCACTCCCCATCCTGTGCCAAGGTTTGGTATAAACATCAGTGCAAAACCTTTTTAACCTTTCTGTGGATTCATAAGCTACCTGCTTTTAGCATGGAGTCATCTACAATGGGGGTAAATGGCACTTGGCAAATCACCCAGGGAACAAGGGCAGAAGGTGAGTACCTGTCTGTCTCTGGTTCCTCCATTCTCTCCCTGGCATCTCAGCAGAAAAGTATCTGCCCACCTAATGAGCTTCTTCCATAGCCTCACAGGAGGGCACCACACCTGGGCAGAGCTCAGTCCTTCAGGTGATCAGAGATGCTCCCCTGACTCATCAGAGCTGGGATCCAGAAACAGCTACCATCACCTGTCCTAAGGAGCAGCCTAGAGCATCATGACAAGGCCAGAACCTCGTGTTCCCAACGGAAACAGGATCCTCTGAGGAGAGCTCAGTTTCTGAGGGAAACAAGACACAAAAAACTTCCTAATGCCACACAGCGGGTGATTGGGGTTTAGGGCTTAAAATAGTGGGGACATGCAGCTAAAGCTTCATTTCACCACAGTCTCTACAGGGAGGGACTTTCCTCGTGTTAAAATTAAAAGGCCTGGGGCTGAGGAGACAGCTCAGTGGGTGAGGTATTTGCCGCACACAGTCGAGGACCTGAAATCCAATCTGATTGCCAGAGAGACGTGTGGACACAAACATCTGTAACTTCAGAGGCGGGGATGCCGAGTCAATAGTCAGCCTGCCTCGCAGGGACAGTGAGCTCCGGTGTCCACGAGAGCCAGCAACAGAAAAGGATGGAGTGAGCAAGGAGGACCCTGGGAAAGAGGACCAATCCTCACTCAGAAAGGCAAACAGGACAGGAGCCTACCACAGCGGGCCTCTGAAAGACTCTACCCAACAGTGTATCAAAGCAGATGTTGAGACTCATAGCCAAACTTTGGGCAGAGTGCAGGGAATCTTATGAAAGAAGGGGGAGATAGAAAGATGGGGAGAGGGCAGGAGCTCCAGAAGGAGAGCAACAAAACCAAAAAATCTAGGCCAAGGACTCTTTTCTGAGACTGATACTCCAACCAAGGACCATGCATGGAGATAACCTAGAACCCTGCACAGACGTAGCCCATGGCAGCTCAGTGTCCATGTAGGTATCCTAGTAAGGGGAACAGGGACTGTCTCTGACATGAACTCAGTGGCTGGCTCTTTGATCACCACCCCCTGAGTGGGAAGCAGCCTTACACAGAGGAAGACAGTCCTGATGAAACCTGATAGGCTAGGGTCAGATGGAAGGGAAGACCTCCCTTATTAGTGGACTTGGAGGGGAGCATGGGAGAAGATAAGGGAGGAAGAGTGGATTGGGAGGGGACGACGGTGGGGGCTACAGCTGGGATACGAAGTGAATAAACTGTAATTAATATATTAAAATTTTAAAAAGGGTGGAATGCAATGGAGGAGTCTTAATGTGGGCCTGAACTTCTGCACATGTATGCGTGTGTGTGCGTGCACACACACACACATGCCCGGAGATGGAGACACCGAGAAAGCCATACCACAGTTACCACATACAAACCTAGACAGGACGCAGTGGCGGCCGGAGAGGCAGCAAGGCAACCATGATTCTACCTGGCTTCCACTGTCTGAGAGAGAGTGAAGCTTTAATGGCAAGCAGGGCGATTACCAGTGGTTGAATTGTAAACAGGAAGTGGCTCTGAGCTCATTTCATGTATTATTGGTGTCAGGTAAGACTCGATCTGTTTGTAAAATACCCAGGGGGCAGTCTGGGTTCCTCACAGTTTGGCAGGTTCTGCCTTTCCGGTTCTGGGTTCACCACAGCTGATCTCCGGTTTCTAACCCGAAACCTTCGTGTCAGCCTTGCCTGGCTTGCTCAGTAAAGGCGAGGTGAGCACCATCACCCTTCGGCAGTTGAACCGGCACTGGCACACCTGTACAACATTAAAAACTACGCCACATAGACGTAAATCACGCCCGGGCTAACGGTTCGCGGCACAGCTCCCTGGCGTGTCCAGAGTCATGCTTCCCCATCTCTACCATCAGCTCCCATAGTGAAAAGAAAGAAAAAGAGACCTAGCTACATGTGTTTTATGTGTGTAAATGTTTAGCCTGCTTCTATGTCTATGCACTATGTGTGTGCACACCTGGTGCCCAAGGAAGCCATAAAGGGTGTTGGACGCCCTGGAATCGGGAGTCACAATGGTTATATGCTTCGTGTGGGTGCCAGGAATCCAATCCCTGTCCTCTTGAGAAAGCGCCCAGTGCTGTTGAGAAAGCAGCACACAGGCTGGCGGATGGTCTGCCTGTGCGACCTTTCACACTTCACAGTCTCCACTAACAATAGCGTTAAAACCTTCCCGGGTCTCGGCAAGCATTAGTGAGTTCACACTTGTGAAGCCCTCAGAGTGGAGCCTGGTACTCGCACCCTAACTGCTGTGCAGCTTTCACTGTCGCTGTGACTTCCTTGCTGACAAGGGACACTTGGCAAGAGTCTGGGACAGAAGTGGCCACACACTCAGACTCACGTTTAAGGCAGGAAGTGTCATCACAGGATGGTTGAAGAAAGACGGCCAACAGGAAACAGAACAAAACTACAGGGGAAATTCGGCCTTTGGTGGGGAGAACAGGAAGAGAAGAACGAGGGTAAAGAAAAAAAAAAGAGGTTCAAAACAAAACAAAAAGGTGAGCATGAAAGGCAAGGGAAAAGCAAGCATGAGGGAGAGCCAAGGCTAACGCCGGTGATTCAGCGAGGAGCTAAGGGGGAGCAAATAGCCAGGTGTGATGGCACACGCCTTTCATTCCAGCACCCTGGAAGCGGAGGCATGCCATCTCTGTGAGTTCAAAGCCAGCTTAGTTGATACTGGGAGTTACAGGCCAGCAGAGGCTTCACAGTCAGATCCCAATTCAAAAGAACTATAAACACCCACAGAACTAAAAAAGACAAAGTGGGCAACATCTTGAGCTGGCATCAGAAGTGGAAGATTACAGAAATGCTGGCGGGGAGTTAGAGTTTGGGCAAGAGTGGGGAGGCTGAAGGCACCCCCCCAAGTCTTTTCAGACACGATGAGTTTACACTCTCACCTCAGCTGCCCCCCTTGACTGTCAAGGAGAGAGCCTGTTCCTCCCTCCCTTCTCAGCTTGGGCTGAAAGCTGGCCCTGTTCAGGCCCAGAGTTCCTGTCCAGATGTTGGCCTGTGAGGCCTCTGCCTACCCACAAGGCCAATATGCAGTAATCCAGGCATACTTATTCCCCGGCGCTCTATTCAGCATTTTAAAGCAGAATTGGCTCTGGAGAGTGTTTGCGGGGGCTCGAACTTTTGAGAAATCTGGACGAGGGGCAGCTATTTGATTTAAAGTTTTCACCTTCGCCTCCTGCGCCTCCTCCTAACCTAACCGGGCGGGTTAAGAACTGGGGGAAGCAGCGACGCTACAGGGCACTAACAAGCTTTTTGGGCTCTAACGGGCCTCCGGATCAGAAAGATGAACCACCCAGCCACTCAGAGACGCGAGAGGGCGGGTCGGGGCTTAAGATAAAAACCCGCCTTTTAGAAATCACTTTCACTGTTACCGTTAATTAATGGCCCGCTGTAAAACTAGAGGAACCCGGAGGGTGCCCGGGAAGAACCCGGCCCGGCGGCTCCGCCCAGGACTCGGGCTCCGCCGCGCGGCTAGGCAGGGAGGAGGCTCGGCGGCACGTGACCCGCTCCAGCCGCCACGGCCCGCGACCCAGATCCGTCCCCGGAACCCAGGCGGCTGCCCTGGCTCTGCCGCGCTCCAGTGCGCGTGCATATGGGGCCCAGGTCCCGTCTGGGTTCACGTGCCGCGGGCGATCTCCAATGTCCCCGAGCGAACGTGACTGTCTGCTCGGCGCAGCCGCAGGGGTCTCCGTGCCCACAGGGGTGGGATTCAGACCCGTCTTCATCCCGAGTTTCGGGGACACTGCGGCCCGGCCGTGTGGCCCGAGCTCCCGAGGCACCGGGGCGCGCGCACGGCTTCCCTGCGCGCTGATGTGGCAGCCGCCGCAGGTCGCATCACGTTGCCGGCCGTGTGCTGGTACCCGCTGGAGACAGGATTAAGGAGGCAGGCGGCGGAGGTGCCAGTAGTAAACGTGGGCTCGCCACACTCCGTCGTGGCTTATCGCGCGAGGGGGCGGGCAGGCCCGGGCCGCGTGGCTCTCCCGCATCGGCCCTGCGTGCCGCCCGCCCCGCGCCCCTCCCCCGCCCCGCGCTCCCCTGGGAGCACCCGAGGCTCCAGACGTCATCTGCCTCTGTGATTAGCGACACCGCAATTCCGGCTGCTGCGGGAAGTTTGGGTGGCCCGGGGACACTGTGTCGCCAAAGCCACTTGGAATGCGACGTTCAGCAGCAGTGCCTACATTTTCACTGTTCTTAAGTCCAGGGAGCGGGTTGCAAGTCACCCCTGTGCGGGAGGGAGCGGACTGCGAGACACCCCCTTTCGGGAGAGCCCTCCAGTCTGCGCCCGAGGGTGTCTTTCCGCGCGGGCCTCCCTCCACGCCCGGCCAGCGAGCAGTGAGCAGAGGCTCCGGATTCTCCTTCCCCGCTCAGGCTCAGCCACCACCAGTTCGCGTTCTTTCTCTGGCCCGAACCAACAGCGGTCGGTGGGAAAGCAAAGGGCCACGTCCTCGGCTCCGCACCGCGATGGAGGCCGAGCCGGGGGAGCCCCGCGGCCCGCCCCGCCCCCGCGCCCTGCAGCGCCCCGGGGAGGACGAGCGGCCCGCCCGGGTAGCCGCTCCCGCCCGGTGGCCCCAATCAGGTGTCCCCGCCCCCGCCCGGCCTCTCCTCCCCGCCCCCCTCCGGGCTGGACCGCGGATGGTACGTTCCGCACGTGAGCTGGGTGCTGGTCTGGCCGGCGACGCGCGTGCCCTGTGGCCAAACACTGCCCGGAGTGAGAGCAAACTACCAGCGCAGTGCGTGTGTGTGCGCGCGGGGGTGCGCGCGCGGGGGAGCGAGAGGGCGAGCGAGCGAGCGCGGGGCGGAGGGGCGGCCAACTGCTTCCCACTTTCAATACTGCACCGAAGAGGGAGAGCGAGACAGCCTGGAGACGCACGCACCCCCCGAGATCTCCCCAGGCGACCGTCCCGCAGATCACAGGACACAACCCTCCAAAGCGAAACGGAGGAGACGGACGGCCGCTGAACATGGACGAAGGGATCCCTCGTTTGCAGGAAAGACAGTTACTGGAGCACAGGGACTTCATAGGGTAAGGGGTGCGCACCGGTGCGTCTGTCTAGGCTTCGCTTTGCCTTTTTCCCCCCTGCACAAAGTGATGTGGAGCGGGCGAGGGCAGCGCCCCTCCCGGAACGGGGGCCTCATGGTGCTTTCTGTTTTTGCAGACTGGACTATTCCTCTTTGTATATGTGCAAACCCAAAAGGAGCTTGAAGCGAGACGACACCAAGGTAAGCCTGAAGTGTCCCGTAACCTGCCTGGATAGTTAATTAGGACCCTTGATTTCGCAGGGAAACTCTGGCCGCAAATAACCCAGCCCGCAGCTTCCCTAGTTGGTTTTTTTAAGTGGCTCGCTGGATTGACGGGGGGTTGGGGGGGGGGGAGGATATTCAACACCGCACCTGAATTTAAATTGCCTTTTACACATCTGCGGGAGAGCGTTCCTGGGCGTTAGTTCATTCCATAGTGTGTTCGGGCGTTGCGGTGGGAGGGTTCTATCCAGCGAGTGAATGAGGGAATGTTTGACTTACTGCTGTCTCTTTTGCCTGGCTCCTGTCTGAAGGATACCTACAAATTACCGCACCGACTAATAGAAAAGAAGAGACGAGACCGGATTAATGAATGCATCGCTCAGCTGAAAGATTTACTGCCCGAACATCTGAAACTGACAGTAAGACGCGCATTCTCGTTCTCTGATGGTCTCCGGGGTGTGTTAGGCTGGTAAGGTCCCAGCGCTGGGATCAGGCATGCACACAGTGAGAGGGAGGCCTGACTCCTAACTTGGACTGTAATGAGTTTCCCTGAGCCTCAGAGCAGGGGCTGCGGGGTGACAGCACAGAGAGCGTGGATGGCCTGCCTGGGGGTGCTGAGCGAAGCTGCTGGGCGGGGTGGAGGGCCAGTGACCTCAAATGCGTGTTTTAAAGTGACCCATGCCCCTCTGTCACCCCACTGCAGACGCTGGGGCATCTGGAGAAAGCAGTAGTCTTGGAATTAACTTTGAAGCATTTAAAAGCGTTAACAGCCTTAACGGAGCAGCAGCACCAGAAAATAATCGCTTTACAGAACGGTAAGTGGGTCTGGGGAAGCCAGCCTGCCCTGACTTTAAAAGGGGAGGGGGCAGCGCTGGCCGCGCCAGGGCACCCCACACGTCGCGCCCGGGGACTGGCACCTCTTCTTCCCTTCGGTGGCGAGCACCCAGAGCATCCCAGAGGCTAGAGCAGGAGGAGCCCCGTTTTTATTTAACGCGGCGTCTGCGCCTCTCCAGTTGGCTTTTTGAGCCGGGAGGAGAGCGCCTTCCCCCGCCACCCCCTCCTCTCTGGCGGTCTGCGGATTAGATCGCTGGAATGCCCAGGAAAAGCCGAGCTCCCCGTAGGCAGCGCGGGGCCCACGTGACGAGCAGATGTCTTAACGCCGCGGTTTCTCTTCTCGCCTCCCTCCCCCGTGCACCCTAGGGGAGCGCTCTCTGAAATCGCCGGTCCAGGCTGACTTGGATGCTTTCCACTCGGGCTTTCAAACGTGCGCCAAAGAAGTCTTGCAATACCTCGCGCGCTTTGAGAGCTGGACGCCCCGGGAGCCGCGCTGCGCCCAGCTCGTCAGCCACCTGCACGCTGTGGCCACCCAGCTCCTGGCGCCACAGGTGCCCCCGGCCAGGGGCCCCGGCCGCGCGCCCTGCGGCGCGGGGGCTGCGGCCGCCCCGGGCCCCGAGCGCGCGGCCCGCTGCGTGCCAGTCATCCAGCGGACTCAGCCCGAGCCCGAGCACGACACGGACACCGACAGCGGCTACGGGGGCGAGGCGGAGCAGGGCCGCGCCGCCGTTAAGCAGGAACCGCTGGGAGACCCGTCGCCGGCGCCCAAGAGGCCGAAGCTGGAGGCGCGCGGCGCGCTCCTGGCCCCGGAGCCCGCGCTGCTCGGCTCGCTCGTGGCGCTGGGCGGGGGCGCGCCGTTCGCGCAGCCCGCCGCCGCGCCCTTCTGCCTGCCCTTCTACCTGCTGTCGCCGTCCGCCGCCGCCTACGTCCAGCCCTGGCTGGACAAGAGCGGCCTGGACAAGTATCTCTACCCGGCGGCGGCCGCGCCCTTCCCGCTGCTGTATCCCGGCATCCCCGCGGCCGCCGCCGCCGCCGCCTTCCCCTGCTTGTCGTCCGTGCTGTCGCCGCCTCCGGAGAAGGCAGGCGCGGCCGCCGGTGCCCCCCTCTTGGCGCACGAGGTGGCGCCCCCGGGGCCGCTGCGCCCCCAGCACGCGCACGGCCGCGCCCACTTGCCGCGCGCCGGAGACCCGGAGAGCTCTCAGGAAGATGCCTCGCAGCCGGCCAAGGACGCCCCCTGAGCCCCGCATCCCCTCCCGAGCCGGGGCGGGGGCTCCCGAGGAGTCGCCGGGGTTTCAAGTTCAAAGTTCCCTAATGCGCGCCGCGCCCGGGAGGAAGAGTAAGAGGTGCCGGACAGGCCTAGGACGGAAACAGGTGTTTGGTGTTCCGTTTGGAGTCCCCGCCTTGCCCGGTTCTCACCCCTCTGCCATCCCACCCTCTACCCGCTCACACGCCCTCCCCTTCCCCGCCGGCACAGCCTCCCTGAGAAGTACTGCTTCTGTTCTGTTACCCTCCTTAAATTTAGGCCACGTCCCTTCCTCTCTCCAGACAGAGCCCAGTTCTAGCGGTCTGTCGGGTGGGCAAGCCGTGTGGAACCAGTTAGAGTGCCTGCTCCCTGGTCCTTTGACCCTGGGGCCTGGAACAGCTCCCGTTAGGAAGCGCTCCATTAGCTGAGGGGCTCGGGAGTTAAATTTATGTGTCAGTATTTTGAATTGTTCGGGCTTTTGAAGGGTGCCTCGGCCCTGTTGTGACGCGGCAGGACTGGGGTCCTGTACTTGCTGGGAGACACTGGGAGCTGGGCTGTCGTCGGGCACAGTGTCAGGGTGGGCACTGGGAAGAGGAGGCTGGAGGCCAGGCGCCTTTGCTGCACTTTACTGACCATTGACCTCAGACCCTTTGGCCCACCTCACCTTCTCAGTCCACACGGATGTGTCACGCGTCACATATTTGTGTTTCTGCTGCGCGTTCCCTCCCCACCGCTCATTATTTTACCTATCCCGGTCCCAGATTTTTGTTAATTCTACTGTTTGTGTGTGCGTGGCGGGGGACTTTTTGCTTTTCCTAAAGTGCACCGGGTGAGAAAAGGAGAGCCCAGACAGACTGCTGTGTCCTAGAGTTCTTAGGTGACGGAAGCAGAGGGGAGGGGAGGCCTGTGGGTCCCCTCTGGTCCGAAGTGCTGTGACGATGTAGAGGAGGCCTGCCAGGCCTCCCCTCTCAATATGTATTCTTTCTGGAGACCAAACTAGATCCCGGATAATCAGGAAGAAGGCTTTTTAAAATAAGGCATAAACCAGACCTTGCCTAGATATTTTTAGTTTGTTGCCAAGGTAGCACTGAGCAATCTCACCTGAATGTTACGTAAGGGGTGAGCCACGCCAGTCTGGAGTGGAGAGTTATCTGGGTCTGAGTCCGCTAGGTCGTTTGCTGCTGCTGCTGCTGTTTGCCTCAAACGCTGTGTTTGAACAACGTTCAAGTCTTAGCCTCCCAAGGCGGCTGGATGTACATAGCTGTAACACACCAATTAATGATGTCTCACACGCTATTTTTGTAGGGAGAAGATATGTCCTAATGATATTTTGAGTTAAAGTATCTTTTGGGGAGGACTTGGTGAAATGTTTGCACTTTGGTTTCAATGCTTATACTGCTTGGTGCAAGCTTATGCTGTCTTAAATTATTAAACAAATAAATATTATCTGCAAGAAACCAGCCGGTTTAGACAAGTTTAGTATGTAAAGATAAGCTAGAAACTATCTTTATATTCTAGTATTTTCAGCACTTCATAAATTCTATTACATAAATATTGGCACACTATTTTGTGATTTAAAAATTCTTTACTAAGGAATAAAAACTTTATATATGATATGGGGTTGTCTTATAATTAAATAATCATGGATTAGTTCCCAGAGAGTGCTCACTGTAGGACAGGAGCGCACCAGGGTTCTCAGACAGTTTTTTTTTTTTTTTTTGTCAGTTTGGTTTTGGTTTTCTCTCATTGGTTTCTCTAGGGAGACTCGAGGCTCTGGCCCTGTGCCCCAGGACATCTTCATAAAGACTACAAGAGGAAGAGTCCAGCAATCACTGGGGGGTTGTTGCCTTAGCTCCAATTTGCTAATGTGTTTTATGATTTACCAGGTTTGGGTCTATGAACTCAGCCTCTCTTTTGCGATCTGGTGCTTCCCTTTCACCTAGGTCTGAAACACATTGTCAGGGGAGGGATAGATTTTTGCCTTCCTAACTTTTACAAAATAACCCTGGCATGGGACTTTGCCTTGGAGTTCAGGAAACAATTTCTAGACTTCTCTCAAGTGTGTGATCAAAACTATGATTTGAGGTGAATTGAAGGGCAGCCCACTTTCTTTTCAGGGCTGGTGTTGAACCCCCTGATTTATGTTAAGTGACAGTTTGTAAGATGTAGGGAGAGTGCTCCCTCTGCTGACAGTGTGGCAAGCTGACAAGGCACAGTAAATTGAAGCCACAACCTCACACATCTGCTAAGTCAGTCCCCGAATTTGTAAGGAAAGAGAGTCAGGCAAGATCACTCTGGGCAGTGTTTGGCCAGGCCTGGTGTCTGCCTCAGCTAGAGGCCTTCGCTGCAGTTCTGGACCAAGCGTGCTCATTTTGATGCGGTAAAGCTCCTGAAACAGCAAACCACCCATAGGGGCAAAGGAAACAAAATTCACCCTTCGAAAAGAAGGGTTTGTGAGCCTTGAAAATGCCAGTTGTTAGAATGGTGGATTGCTCTAAAAGGAATAACAGCGCTTTAAGTATTCTGAGCTCCATTTTATTGCCATCATTGTCATGACCAAAAAGAGGATGCAACAGTTGACATTTGCATAATTTTGTAACGTAATAAAAGCTTTTTTGATTTTGGCCAGGTTTTATATTCAGATCACTTATTTAATCTGAAATTACGAAGTTAGGGCAGAAAATAAAAATAGTATTTTCCACATTACACGTGAAAATGTGATCTTGCACACGTTTCCAAGAATGGAGCTCAGGACCCTGGGCAGACCAGGCCAGAGCGCTACCGCTGGCCTGGGCCTCAGAGCTTGGAGACTGTTAATGTGAGTCATTGGTTGATCATAGTAAATTATCAGCGGAATCATTAGATTTCACTATGGAGATATTCCCGTCTGCAGATATGAAGCTTCAGTTGAACTTAGTACTTAGTGATTTTTTTCAGCTTATATTTATGAATATTTGTTCAACATGCAGTTAGTATTTGTAAATTTTGCATAGATTTAGAAAACTTCACATTGAGTTCATAAATACCACCGCTACGCAGCCACACTACATTTTCAAGGTGTGAGAACCCATAGCTGTGAACCGCTGACCAGCATTCTAGTTCCATGGTTTTGAAACTGCTTCTGTCTAAAGCTGTTGCTGACTGCAGGGACTAGCACATTGTGATGTCTGTCACGTGGTGAGCAGGGCCTTAGCCTGGGCCTGTCTGTCACTGGTCAGTCAGTGCTCCCTGTGGGAGATCTTGGGACACAGGGCTGGGCAAACCATAAATGCTTTTTATTTCAGGTAGAAATGAACAGTCAATTAAGAGTGGCTTCCTTATGTGAAAGAGGCATATTTTTTCTTAGCAAGCAACATATCTCTTACCAAATTTTCTTTCTTAGTCCATTAAGCCTTCAAATCAACATATTGAGGCTCTCTACGAACTGTTCTTCTGTTAGTTTAAGCAAGTTCTAGGTAGATTTACAATTTGTGCCCAGAGACATTTCAGGTGCCAGCTTTTCATGGGTGAAGTTGAACAGAGGAGTGACAGAAAATCACATTTTTCTGGGGTGAAAGGGGGATTTACACAGCAAATGTGCTATTCTCAGAGTTCTATACCTGTCTTAAATCATATTTATTATACTGTGAAGCAAAGTTCAAACACTTTTAAATGAGCTGATATTTTAAAGCTCTGAATCTAGAGATAACCTAAACAACGGAAGGTTCTAGATTAATCCTTTTTTTTTTTTTCTTTCCTTTGAAAAATTTAGTGGAAAGGATACTAGAGTCCATTACGTCTGTCCTCTGGAATGTTTTTGCATGTGTCTCTTACACCCTGTGCGTCCTAGGTGTCTCCTGCACCTCAGGGATCAAAGTGTCTCTTTCACACCATGCGTCTTGCATGCTGTGCCTGTGCTTGTGTGGATTGCTTATTTGGAGACAGGGTCTCACTCTGAAGCACAGGCTGGCCGGGAACTCCTGTATAGACCACATGGTTGTCAAACTCATGCCTCTGCCCCTGGAGCGCTGGGGTTAGGGCACCAGCACACCTGGCCACAGCTGCCTCCCCTTTCCAGCCCCTTCCCCAGCCAGCAGGCCAACTGTCACTTCTCAGTGGTCAGAAAGCCACCTCCAAAGCTTAGCTCATTTGCTACCTGTTTACTTCGGGCTGGGACAAAACCACACCCGTTTGTGATATGTGTCTAAAATGGGAGTGAGTGGGTTCAGAGGCCCCAAGGGCTCTGCTGTAAGCAAATCATAGGAGCTTATATTCTGGTGGAGGTTTCCTCCACAAGCCAGCTCTTCCTGTTTTCTAAAACTTGCAGACTCTCAGCAGTGTTCCAAATCAGATTCTTTGAAATCTACAAGTACTTTACCTTTCCATTAACCTTTTATATAAACATAAAAGCCACATGCTAATGGTTTCAGATGATAGCAAACAGTAAGAAGAGCATTCTTATTGTTGGAAGTAAGTTCTTTAATTGGCTGGATGCTTCTTTCTTTCAGGTCAATGAGAACAGGGGATTTGTGATGACTAATTGAGCATTTCCATTCATGGGTGACTCCAGACCCCTTTTCTGGGTTGTAACACCTACACAATAGGTACAGTTCAAGCAAGAACATTGTGGGAACTGTCAGGGTGCTTGTATTCAGACACACCCATGGTAGAGCCTCTAGGGAGAAGCTTCAGGCCCATTGCATGTGGGCTACAGGTTCAAGATTGTAGGTGTGAAGAGCCATGCATTTGCTTTTCTCTTGCTTTATGCAAGAGTCTATGGTAAGTGCTGGCATATCAAAGGTTAATCTCAGGTTCATTAGGGGTCACAGAATGATACTAAAATTGCACACTGACACCTCAAGGGCTCTGCAATGGTGCATGAAATGTTTGGCCTGGGTGGGCTTGGCTGACCTCTGGGTGAGTGGGAACCCATCTTGGAGTGACTGGGTTTTGCAGAGTGGGCAGGAGCTCATGAGGCAGCTGTGGACCCTCCTGTCTTGTACTACGCTTTCGGTTTCATGAGTAATATTAAACTTGAGGTCAGAGCAAGGATTTCCTGATGTCTGTCTCTTGAGGCCGAGGCTGCCCTGCTGGCTCTAGCCTCAGCATCTTCTGTGTGAATGTGTGCAAGGCTAGGACCCTGGCCCTTCCTGCGGTCATGGGATGAACTGCTGTGTGATGCTACGGTAGTGCAGGAGAGTAAACTGCATGTCACACAGCTCCACCGTGCCTCCTGTGGGCATGTGCTCCAAGCAAACACACAAGGCAAACATAATGCCATGGTGACCCCTTCACCTTCACAGAGGGACCAGTTCTGATGACCCGACTTCCACTCAGTGACAAAAGAGGAATCAGGCATCCCAAGGGCACCTTTTCAAAAACAACTTGAGAGGAGAGGGTGCAGGCCAGGAACTCTGCCAGGACCCACCAAGACTGGAGCTGGATTTGTTGGCCCAAAGTTTCAATGTGGAGAGTTAGGTTTGCCTGGAATGAGTCAGGCCAGGTCATAAACAACCTTCAGAGCAATAGTGTGTTAACTGAAAATTGTGTTGGAGGGAGAGAGGGTCCCAGCACTCAGCCTTTGACACAGCAGCACCCATGAGGAGATGCCAGTTTCACTGTCCTTTACAATATTCTGTTCTTTTGCCCCCTCACCTTAGAGACATCCACTAGCGTGTGGCTCCCGGCTTTCAAGGCTACACACAATCTGGCTTCTCTTTCTCCCCCTCTTCCTCTGCGACCCTCACTCAGCTCAGAGATGTCTGACGAAAGGACCTGGAGCCAAACAATATAGAACTGGGAAAAGGATTTGAGCAAATGGAAAAGATGGGAAGGACATGCCTTTTTTTTTAACTTTAATTTTATTTTTATTTGGTTGGTTGGTTGGTTTTTTTGACACAGGTTTTCTCTGTGTAGCCCTGATTGTCCTTGACTCACTGTGTAGACCAGGCTGGCCTCAAACTCAGAGATCCACCTACCTCTGCCTCCCAAGTGCTGGGATTAAAGACTTGCCACACCTCAGCCAGACACTTTGCTATTTTATTTGTGTGTGTGTGTGTGTGTGTGTGTGTGTGTGTGTGTGCGCGCGCGCGCTCCCACAAGCGCACCGAATGAGTGCAGAGGCCCAGAGAAAGGCACTGGCCCCCAGGAGCTGGAGTGACAGGTGAGCCATTTCTGCTGCCTCTTAGGGTGTTTGTCTGTTTGGGGTTGCGTCTCACTATTATAATCTAGTCTGGATTCGGAATCCATGAGATTAAAACCGCTGAGCCACACACTTGGTCAAGATGTCAGCCACGCCTCCTGTCAGGTCCCACAGCTTTTGTTTGTTTTGAGGTGATGAAGACTGGGCTCCCAGCCTAGGGCATCCCAGGCAAGCTCTAGCCAGCTCCCCGCCCCCTGCAGCTCTCATCTGGGGTATTTTGGGGGAACTTTCACTGAGGTTCGCGGTCCGGGGCCTTTCCATGCGGATGAGAACAGGCAGCGCACATCCTGCGGTTCCGTGACAAATCTGCCCACGCAGTGTGGCCACACAGTGCCCAACGCTCTGCCTGGGTGCCCCTCCCGGAGGAGGCCCTTTGGGGAACTCTCCTAAACCAACCAGACTCCAGATCCCATAGGGTCACTGGAGAGGACCCCGTTTTCATGCGTGAGCTAGGTGGAGCAATCCTAATGCAGCTGTGTAAGGCGCATGTGACCCAACAGGTAGAGGCACCCGACTGCGTGTGCCCACGCCCCTAGATTCTTTATCCGCAGACACACTGAGCGGAATAACACACCGCTGGGCTCCGGAAGGGGCGCAGGGTCTCGGCCTTTGATGCTGGGCAGGGAGACGCCTTCTCGGGTTGCCTAGTGACGAGGCTGGAGATGATGTCATCCTCCCTCCCCCTGCAACGCGGTTCACAGTACAGTCGCGGCTCTGTGGGCCCTGCGTGGTCGCGTGCTTTCACACGTGTCAGTGCGCACGCTGAGCCGCACGTGAGGGGGGGAGGGCGCAGGCGCGGCCCAGTGCGCCTGCGCGTGCTCGGGCCTTAAGGACTCAGGCTCCTGCGGCTGATGACGCTGCACTTTCTCAGCCTTCGTGGTGGGGGGGAGCAGAAGTAAGTCCTGCAGCTCGGGCATCCCTGGCACCGGCCTCAGGCGCAGACTAGTGAAGTGGAGTCCTCCTCGGGAGGGGCGGGCGGGGGTATAATTAGCAGCTTTTGCCTGGTGGTAGAATGAGCCCGGGCTAACGGGCTAACGGTTTTTTCTTTTGAATTATATATTAAAGAATTATTTACCAGTGCCGCCAGGAAAAATGATCCTGTCTCTGACTTTGACCTTTTGAAGTGACCGTATTATTTGATTGTATAATACTCCTGCGACAATTTATAAACAGTCCAAAATGAATGAATTGGCGGTGTTGGGAGGAGGGTTAATGCTTTTTACATAATTCTCCCCAGGATGCTGCAAAACTATTCCAGCACCATCCCCTCTCTGCAAATTAGGATTCAGTCACGTGATGGAAAATGAGCTCAGGCAATATTTGGACAAGTCAGGTAATGCTGTACCACCCTGCAGGGCACAGGAGTGCAGTCCTAGAAACAGACACTCGCAAAGCGCAGGGTTTGAGTTTGCTTCTTAATGACGTATATACAGGATTTGCTGCAGTTGAATTTGAATAACGCTGCCGTCCCCCATGTACACACACGTCTGCTGCTGGCCTAAAGTGGTTAATATAAAGAAGTACAAACACACAGGCTTTCTAACCTTGATTCAACAGACATTTAATTCCTATGTCAGGTGCAGTCCCGACACATACAGACCTGATCTCTGCTGGTGTTGTCAATGGAGGCCCTCAGATTCCCTGGCCTTTGCTGATCAATTGCTATTTTTCTTAGTGATCATGGCTTCTGCCAGCGATGGAAGACAGAGGAGATGGTGATGCAATCCCTGTCTGCTGCTCGGCTCCCCTCCTCCCCAATCCTGACTGCTCTGGACCCCTCTCTCCCCACAATCTCCCCTGCAACACACCCCTGCCGGGTCCCGCCACAGAGTCTGCACGATGAATCTTACATCTTCCCTGCTTTCTGTTCATACTCAAATGCCATGCTGGATGGGCCTTTCTCAACATGTAGGCCAGCAGCCCTTGTGTTTGCTTTTCTTCACAGCCGGGCTCACCCCGAGCGTGGCCTATGCCCATCAGCATGTAAATGCCTTTCTGTATTGGTCCTCATTCATACTGTGCGGATGAACGAATGAATGGAAATCGTTTCAGTTTGGTTGCAGCACTGAATTCAAAACTCAGTGTTAGGAATTCATTTCCTCTGCTTTAGCCTGGGCTTCCTCTCCTGTGACTAGCCATCATCCCGCTGTAGGATTCAACAATAAAGACTCCGAGATAGCAACAAGTTAGCTTGGGAGACAGAAGCCACCAGCCTCCGGCCCCTGCAAATGAGAGATCTGGTGTGATTTACAATGTTGTGGGTGTTTCAGCATTGAGAAACTTGTCCTGGGGCCTCTGGGTTTGTGCCCGGAGGTGCGAGAGGTCCTAGGTTTAATCCCAGCAAGAAGTAACTTCACGTAGGCAAACAGCACTTGGATAGCTGAGGAGAGGCCAGCCTGAGCCTGATTTGAGTTCTCTGCTGCAGTGGGATAGAGTGAGGCCTGTTTCAAAGAAGGGCCTGGGCAGGGGCTAGGGGGAGGGGCAGAGGATGGAGGGAAGGGGCAAAGAAAGAAAGTCTTCACCTGCAGCAGCTCTGTGCTTAGGGGAAGGTCCCAGGAGGCTCACAGGAGTGTGCCATACCATGTGAGTTCTGGGAACACTCTGGTGCCCAGACTTCGTGGCAGCTTTCCATACCACGGAGCAGCCACACCAGCCCACGGCAATTAACATCCATTTCACCTTATCCCAGATGGTGTTTATAGTTGTGTTACAAGGTATTGCTGGTGAAATTCTATACAGTTGACATTTAAGGACAGTTTTGCTGGCTGCCCCCTTGGCCCAGGACCTCCACTTGGGTTAGAGGGGCCTCTGGTGGTCTCTGCTGACAGCACAGCCTGGAGCAACTCTGACTGGCGGGCCCAGGATTGTGACCTCTGCCCTCACTTGTGGGTGGCTCCTCAAGACCTGCCACAGGCCTGGCCCATGGCAAGTCCTCAGCACAGGACAGCCAACCCATCCTCTGTTCCCACAGCCACTGTCCGCCTTCAAGCCCTTGCCATCCCTCACCTAGGCTGTTGCAAGACTCATCAACAGCCAGCGCCATAACCTCTACAAGGAAGGGCACGCAAAGAAGGGGGACACTAAGACAGGAAGTCCTCCAGGTGTGGCTCAACTTCTGACCTTGCAGCACAGCTCTGAAGGCTACAGAGTTTGTGCTCAAAAACCCGCAGTCAACTTCCTTTTAAAGAATGCAGGAAGCCCCTATAGTGTTTAAGTGGATTTATGGTCTGGGTTGAGCTCAGATTGCCTGGGCGTTGGTGGGTCGATGGTCCTTGGTTAGACAGGTCCCAGCCCTGCTTCTCCTCTCTTTCCTGTTTCTTCAGCCCAGGGCCAGGTTTACTTTTGACACCCAGCCCCAGCTCACTAGTACTTGTCCCTCGGGCTCTGTGCTTTGTCATCGATAGAGAAATTTCCACTCGGGCCTCCCACTCAAACTTCAGAACTCCTGAACTTGTACCTCATCTACTCGGCCTTGCATAACGGTCTCACGACCTGTCTCCTATGCCCAGCCCCTCCTTCCAAACCTCCCTTCTGGTGATTAACATCTGTTGCACATCCAGGTGTGGAAAAACTGACTCTTGCTATCTTCCGACATTCTGCCTTCTGGCACAAAGCCACATCCCAAGAGCTGGTAGAAAGTCGGTGCTGTGACCTTCCTTCCCCACTCTACCCACTATGGGATTTTCACAGGGACCTGGGGTTCTGAGAATGGAAGAACCCCCACCTCCTCTGGGGCTGGTGAAACAGCATCATTGTGTGGGAGGACCCTAGTTCTGTTCCCAGCTTCTGTATGGGACAGCTCACGGTAGCCTGGAACTCTAGCTCCAGGGGAATCGGATGCCCGCTTCTGGCCTCCATGTGTGGTACACACACATTCTCATTCTCTCTCTCTCTCTCTCTCTCTCTCAATTGTTCCTACAAATCCTTGCTTGATTGCTCACAGCCTGTGCCTCCGCTCCCCTCTGCCGGCACTGGCTGTCCATGTCCCAGCTGGGACCTGGAGACCAGAGAACATCTGCTCACTGCTCACCTGCAGCTGCTTCTGCCTGTTCCTTCCCCGGGATGACCTCTGACTTTAGAGAGTGTCAGCTCATGTAAGTGAGTAATGTTGGCCTAGAAAATGTCAAGAACAGTGCGCTCAGTGTCAGCGATGGCAGGCCTGCTGCTGCTTCAGCTCAGTACCGGGAGGTCATGTACTGTCCCTTGGCCAAACTGAAACTTGAATCGTGTGCTTGTGCGGGGTCACCGCAATTTCAGCAGACTTCAGAATCTGCACCACTAACAAGGGTGACTGTAAACGTGTAATCTTGCCAGGAGAAGGCTGGCTGGAGACCTCTGTATTCCAGGAGAAAAATGGGGTGCCTGCCTGGATATCCCAAGTATTTAACCCCCAAGCTGCCCTGAAGGAAGGCATTTTTGAAAATGGGCTGAGGGGAGGCCCAGCGCGGTGTCGTTAGACTCCAGTGGCACTGAGATGGCAGGCCATGTGGAATCGACGGCGGCGTGCGCTCCGTCCTGGTGGCGTCACGCTGGCTGGCAGTTCCTCCAGCTCAGCTTGTCCCTGGCTGCTGGTTGTTCTCTTGACCTTAGCTCCAGCTTGGGCTCTGGAACGCCCCTCCAGGCTTAGCCGAAGACACAGCTCGCCAGCTCCTGCTGTTAGGAAACCCGGTGCCCTGGACCGCCAGGCGCAGTCTCCACAGCCCACAGCCCTCACCTCCCATCTCTCTGGAGTCCTCAACACTGTCCCTCCAGCAGCACAGGGAAAGGCTGCCCCCTCCCCGTGCTCCCGCTAACCTTTCCACTGACTTCAAGAACTGCCCTGTGGGGAGAGACAAAGGGCTCTTGCTCTGCATGTTTCCAGGTAGTTTTTCTGTCCTTTATTCCTCGAAGCTTTCTGAAAGCAAACCTTAAAATGCATGCAAATTATCACCTGTCATGCCTCCGTGTTCAAGCTCAGCCTGCCACCCTTGGGTGGGACTGGGCATCGGGAGGGTCCTTCATGGTCCAGTCAACATCACACTGCTGCTGTCCAGTCCCCGACTGAGGCAGGGGACACACCCAATAAACATTTCGAGTAAACATCTTTAAAAATAAAATAAACTACAGGCTGTGTGGGTCTAGTTTTTGGAGAGCCCTGGATGCCTGCTGGCAAGGAGCCATTGATCCTCAGAGAGGCCTTTCCTCTGGTCAGAGTGTGGGCTAAATTTGGAGGCGATAAGCCAGGAGGGAATGGAGCTGGCAGCCAGGGGGGCCTCCTGGTCAGGGGGGCTCCAGCTGTGAGTGGCTGCCTGGTCCCTCCTAAGTGTCCTCCCGGATTACCCAGGCTGGGTTTCCCTTCTGGGCTTGCAACGGGGCCCTGTCCCCGACTCACAAGCCTACACTGTCCATTAGAACACTGCCTTTCAGGAAGGACTAAGACCAGAGTCTCTTTGTCTTTGTATATTTCTAGACTTTTCTTTTGGTTCTTTTTTCCTCTAAAGCTTTCTGAAAATATGTTTTGATGATATTTTAAAATCCACACAGGGCTGGAGAGATGGTGGCTCAGCAGTTAAGAGCACTGGCTGCTCTTCCGGAGGACTCGGGTTCAATTCCCAGCACCCACATGGCACCTCACACGTGTCTGTGATTCCACTTCTAGACCTGACAAAACGCCAATGTGCATAAAATAAAAATAAATAAAGTTAAAACCCATACAAATTATCATGTTACATATGTTTAACCCGCTCAGGCTTTGAATGAGTATCTCATGTCTCGGTCATGTCCACACTTGTTACCCTCTTAGTTTTCAATCTTTACTTATTTGAAATTTTATGTTCTAAACTGTTTTAGAAATGACTTCATTTTTATTTTAATATCAATAGTTAATATTAACCATCATCTTGTCTTCCAGTTTTCTTTTAAAATTTATCTTCTTGCTCTAATCTTTATTCAGCTTTATCTTATAGTTCATATTAGATCAATTTATAAGCTTTTTCTAGAGTTCATGGTTTTAAATTTTACTTTACTGTTCCTTAAAGATTTAAAATTTCTTATATTTTTAAAAAACAATTATTTTTAATCAACTGTGTGTATGTGTGTGTGTGTGGTGTGTGTGTGCTCTCGTGTGTGTGTGTGTGTGGTGTGTAGTGTGTGTGGTGTGTGTGTGTGGTGTGTGTGTGTGGTGTGTGTGTAGTGTGTGTGTGGTGTGTGTGTGTGGTGTGTGTGTGCTCTCGTGTGTGTGTGTGTGTGTGGTGTGTAGTGTGTGTGGTGTATGTATGTGTGGTGTGTGTGCTCTGTGTGTGTGTGTATGTGTGTGTGTGTGGTGTGTGGTATGTGTGTGTGTGGTATGTGTGTGGTGTGTGTGGTATGTGTGGTGTATGTATGTGTGGTGTGTGTGGTGTGTGTTCTCGTGTGTGTGTGTGTGTGGTGTGTAGTGTGTGTGGTGTATGTATGTGTGGTGTGTGTGCT
>CM053761.1:2992368-3148704 GCA_028658305.1 Pachyuromys duprasi
TATGTATGTGTGGTGTGTGTGGTGTGTGCTCTCGTGTGTGTGTGTGTATGTGTGTGTGGTGTGTAGTGTGTGTGGTGTGTGTGTGTGGTGTGTAGTGTGTGTGGTGTGTGTGGTGTGTGTGTGTGGTGTGTGTGTGGTGTGTGTGTGTGGTGTGTGTGTAGTGTGTGTGGTGTATGTGTGTGTGGTGTGTGTGGAATGTGTGGTGTATGTATGTGTGGTGTGTGTGGTGTATGTGTGTGTGGTGTGTGTGGAATGTGTGGTGTATGTATGTGTGGTGTGTGTGGTGTGTGTGGTGTATGTGTGTGTGGTGTGTGTGGTGTGTGTGGTGTATGTGTGTGTGGTGTGTGTGGTGTGTGTGGTGTATGTGTGTGTGGTGTGTGTGGTATATGTGTGTGTGGTGTGTGTGGTATGTGTGGTGTATGTGTGTGTGGTGTGTGTGGTGTGTGTGTGCGCACACACACCACACACACGTGTACGCATGTGAGTACAGGTGCCGGCAGAGTCCAGAGGAGGGCACCGGATCCCCGGAGTGTGTGTGCTCCATACTCCTGGGCGTCTCTGCAGCCTGCACTCCTGTTTCTTCACAGCTTCTGCCTGGTGGCAGTCACCCAGCCGCCTCTGCGGCACGAGGAAGTCTGTTGTTCTCTTTTCTCTCGTTGGCACCGCCGCTTTCCCTTCCCTCTCTCTTTTTCATCAGTGTCTGTCTGGGTTGCATGATGTTGAATGATGATTTTGAAGGTGCTCACTGAAGTTAGAGTGCTCCGCTGCCGTGTGCTTTCCCTGAGAACCGTAGCTGGAGCTTTTGATGGAGGCTCTCTTGGAGCAAGCGTTGTATGCTGTTTGTTTGCATGCTGTATGACTTCAAATAATGCCGTCTAATTATTTAATTCGTTTCTTTGGGAATAACTGCTGCAGGTGGCCTCAAGCATTTGGGCATTTGTTGTAATGAACACACGTGAGGAAACCAGCAGCTGAGCTGCAGTGCGGGCCAGGCGCCGGTGCCTACAGGGAATTCTCGGGAGCAACTGGTGTTCTCGAGGAGCTGGGCTTCACAGGCACTAGAACCACCAACCAGACCACAGCCACAAAAGTGAAACATATCTCAAACATTCCTGATGGCTGAGAGGTGAACACAGTATTAGTGCAGAAATCTAACAGACATCAGGTACTGGTTTTGCTTCTATTGCTGAGATAAAGCAGCCCGATGAAAAACAACCTCGGGGCACGGAGAGATGGCTCAGTGATTAAGAGCACTTGGCTGCTCTTCCAGAGGTCCTGAGTTCAATTCCCAGCACCCACATGGTGGCTCACAGCCATCTATATTGAGATATGGTGCCCTCCTTTGGCATGTAGGTATACATGAAGATAGAGCATTCATAAACATAACATAAATAAAAAAGAAAAGCAGAAAAGAAAAGCAACCCAGGGAGGAAGGGTTCCAGGCCATTCTTCCAGAGACGTCAAGGTGGAAGGAACTTGAAGCAGCCGGTCACCTCTCATCCACAGAGGGATCGAGTGCATGCCTGCCTAGTGCTCAGGCATCTTTAGTTTTCTGTGCCTTTAATACAGTCCAGGGCACAGAACCAGGGAATGGTGCTCCCAGGGATGGTGCTCCCCACTCTCAGGCTAGGTCTTCCCTGAGCAAGTAAGGCAATCAGTGAAGGAGAGCCAGTGGGACACAGGGACTCAGAAAGCAAAAGTGACTTCCCGAATAGCAGCTTCTTGTTCCCAGGAAATGTTTCAGTGAGAAATGGCGGAAGGGCATGGAGGCCTCTAAGCGGACCAATGTTAAAGGGGGGACGCAGGGCCGATAAAATGCCAACACCAGCTTCCGTTTAGCGGACTTCCAGCTTAGGCCTCTCCCACCAGGACGTACAAAGCTGGTAAGCTCCCTTTGTCTGTGGCTGTGGCTTGCTCTTCCATCTTTCCCAGTTGTCCGGTTCTTTGCTCATGGCAGGGAACACACTCGGCAATGCATGAGACAGCCTCCCTCACGCCCACCTCCCTTACAATCAAGACAGTCCCTCACTGAGAGTGTCTCGGTTCTTGGTTATGTCAAGGAGAAGCCCCACCCTCTGTTCACACGTATAACGACGCTAAGAAGAGAATTTTGTGGGTGTCTATGAATTACAAGGAAGTTATCCCAAGGGGCAGCAGCAGGCCCCTTCAGGCCACCCCGAGTCTTCCTCAGTCACAGCTGCTCTGGAGGCAGACGAGGCATGGGCTGGTGTTACTGGAAGTGTAGTCTGTGAACAGCTGGCTGGTGTCGTGTCACTTGGGCAACTAAGAAATGCAGAGTTTCAGTAATTGTGAAACCTATTGAGTCACAGTCTGCACCTGGATCAAAGGACAGATGGTTTCAGCGCCTAGAGAAGCTTAAGATGCTCTCAGGCCAATATATATATATGCAATTAAGAAAAGTTCCTAAGAGTTACACAGTTGGCTCAGTGACCATCCTCCAACTGGAAGGTACTGAGGCAGGCCAGCCCAGAGGCACCGCCAACCCCCAGCGCCCAGTGCTCCACAACTCAGCACCCATCTTCCAGGGCCCAGTGCTCAGCCTCCGGCCCCAGTCCTCAGTTCCCAGCCCACAGCCCCTGAGCCAAGAACACCGAGAGGCCCCAGGGACCATGGGCAATTACTAGAGCATTTTCCTTGGCGGCTGCTGCATGCCTCCACCCGCAGAGAATCCAGCTGAGCCTGGGCTGATGCTCAAGGCCTCTAGATCTTTCCTGAATGCAATCAGCGGAGAATCGCTGTATTGAGGGAAACCACACAAAAATAGATTCAGTTCGGGAATGAAGAAGCTGTTGTAGGGGTAATTACTGATCCTGTTTATAGAGACAGTTGGGTGTAGCCTCGGCTAGCCTCCAAAGTCCCTATGTAGCTGAGGACAGCTTTGAGTTTCCAATCCTCCTGCCTCTGTGTCTCCAGCACAGGGGGTCAGAACCAATCACTACCACAGGTGGTATAAGCGGTGCTGGCAAGCAGACCCAGAGCCTTGTGCATACCAAGTGAGCTGCTGCCTATTGAACCGAATCTCCAGCTCATGGGTCCATTTAAAAATAAATGACTACAGATGTTGCTGAACCCGGACAGTGAGGACTTTGGAGGGTACGCTCTATATTCTGGGCCTGCTTTGTTGGTGGTTGGGCCACTTTCTCATCGAGGCTTTTGCCAGGGGGCTTCTACAGCCTCATCTCTCCTGATTTCAAACCATCGGTTCTCTGTGTTCCTTGTCTTGACATCTCACGGCTGACAGACTTCCCGTCACTCAGGACTCACAACCCTGGACATGGCTGTGCTAGCCTGCTCTCAAACTGGATTTCTGAAAGGAAGTTTAGGAAATGTGTGGGTGAGGGGAATCCTTAAGGTGGAGGGAGAGCAATGGAGGGGTCAGTGTGGGCAGACACAGCTCTGTCTTGCCTTCACAGCACCTCAGTTTCTTCCTCCTGGGCCTTCAGGGAGTGTCTCATTCTGCTTGGTTTCTGGAAGGCCACAGAGCAGCCCTGAGAGTTCCCCAGCAGAGGGCCGGGCTGGTCAGGAGGCACACCTCCTTGCTTTCCAAGCCCTTGAGAACATGTTACAGTCTTGCTTTTTCTCCAGTGTGTCGTGCCTTAAATAGCCTGTCCAGCTTTACGGGTAAGGAAGGAGGGGTGCTGCCAGGTATGCTGAGGGGTGCTGCCAGGTATGCTGAGGGGTGCTGCCAGGTATGCTGAGGGGTGCTGCCAGGTATGCTGACAGAGATGACATTAATGTTAAATTTTCGGAAGTTGATCATCTTGTTATGGCCACGAGAGAGCTTTGAGGATGTTAATTTGGGGAATTATCAACTCACTTTCAAAGGCTCAGTCAAAATGTTAACATAAACAGTAATACTATATATACATATACACATGTACACATATATATACACATATATATGAAACAGAAACATGGAAAACATCACTGTGAGTCTAGATGAAGTGTCATGGGTATACCTAGGTATATTATTTTCATTGAAAATATTTTAAACTCAGGAATAAGCAAAACATCTCTGTGTCACTTAAAGTTTCTATCGCTGTGATAAAGCACAGGGACCAAAAGCGGCTTGGGAAAGAAAAGGGTTATTTCGTCACACTGCATTGATGAGGGACGGAACAAATGCCGTGGAGGAATGCTACTCACTGGCTCTTCCCCATGGCTTGTTCACTCTGCTTTCTTATATAATCCATAGTGGACCCTCCCAAACCAATAATTAATCCAAGCCATGCCCTACAGATTTTCCTAGAGGCAACCAGGTAGAAGGGTTTTCTCAATTGAGGGTCCTTCTTCCTTGAGATGTCTTGGCTTGTGCAAGTTGTCAAAAACAAAACAACCAGGAAATCAACCAAACAATTCCTTTGAGGGATTCTCTTATGAAAGTTAAGAGTATAAAACAATCTAACATGGAGAAGCCACCGTAGCTCATGCGTTCTCGGTCAGCGTTGCCTGTGATGACTTGTACAGATTCCAGACACACCGTGGATTGTGCAAGGAGAAGGCCATTCCACCACCATAGTTTACCCACTCAAATTCTTACCCAATTGAGAACTGATGTGTGTACATGGGTTGGGATGGTGGCTTAGTAGAGTGCTTGCCTAATGTCCTAGTTTGCTTTTTGTTGCCATAAGACTTAGTCAAAACCAACTTGGGAAGGAAAGGGTTTAGTTCAGCTTACAAGGTACAGGCCATCATCATGGTGGCAGGAGCCTGGAAGCAGGAACTGAGGCAGAGCCACAGAGAAATGCTTACTGGCTTGCTTCCTCTGCCTGCTCAGCTAGCTTCTTATACAGCCAGGGTCACCTGCCCAGGGATGGCACAGCCAACAGTGGGCTGGTCCCTCCTACATAAAGTAGCAATCAAGAAAGCATGCCAGGGCTGGAGAGGCGGCTCTGTTGCTAAGAACATTGGCTGCCCTTCCTGAGGATGTGGGATGGCAGCTCATACCCCTCTGTAACTCCATTTCTAGGGGACCAGATGCCCTCTTCTGGCCTCCATGGGTACCAGCCTTGCATGTGGTACACAGACATATGCAGGCAAATATGTATACACATGAAATAATAAAGTTAATTACATCCCCGGCATGTCCACGGACCAGCATGACAGAGTCAATTCCTCAGTAGAAATTCCCCTCTCCCAACTATGTCACACCGACAACCAAGCTCAGCCACAACACCTACAAGCTGAAGTCTGGGATTAAATTCTATCACTGCACAAAACTGAGCATGTGGTATACGTCTATAACCCCAGTGCTTGGGAAACAGGAGGGTAAAATCCTCAAAGCCGTCTTGAGATACATACGGAATTCCGGGCCAGCCTGGGATACTCGAGAATATGCCTCAAAACAAAGAAACAACAAAAGAATCTCCCAGAAGCGATACACGCCTTTCTGTAAATACTGCTCCAAGCTGGGTAGATATAGCCATTTTGTTTTGTTTCTGCCTCGAAAGCAGCGTCTATCTCTAGGGTAGTAAAGCTGATGTTTGAAAGCTTTGCTCTAATCTCAGGACTCAGAGTAGTTTGTTCAAGAGTTTTATTGTACAGCTCGAGGCATGAATGTGGGTGTGACTGGATGCCACTCCATCTTCAAATGACATTTTGGGACTTGTCATTTAGTATGTATTACACTTAGACATATGTCATGTACACACATGTAATTCTGGTCACTAGGAATCAAGATGGTGCTGAGATTCCTCACACATACCGGAAATGGTGTGCAAAGCACAGGGCAGAAAGGAAGTGTTCTGGGTCTGACGCTCAGTGACTGAGGCTGGAAAATACTAACTCAGAAATAGTTAGTTTCAGGGTACTGCTCCAGGACACCCTTCATCTTTTTGTTTGTTTGTTTGGAGGCAGGAAGTAGAGGCAGGAAGTGAGGCAGGAAGTGAAGCAGCTCCTCACATAACATCCGCAGACAAGAGCAGAGAGCATCAACTCACCCAAGCGGCCCCGGTGTTTTTATCTGGCTTTCTGTTACTTGGTTCAGCACTCTGCTTAAGGAACGTGCTGCCTGTAGTCAGCTGGGCCCTCCTACATCAATTAACAGTCAAAAACAACCCCCACAGACAAGCCCACAGGCCAGCCAGACCTGGGCCACCCCTTGCTGTCTCTCTCCCAGGTTGATGCCCAAAGCGCAACCATCACAGATGGCCATTGGGTAACGAGCCTCTCCCCATGTCAAGCAGCTCTGAGCAAGAGAAAGGGTTGCAGAGTCACAGCCCGGCTACTCCTCTTGACAACTGTGGCCCAGGGGTCACGCTCATGGGAGACCTTGAAGTACACACAGGTTTCTCTGACATTGAGGGCACACACTGACCACCAGAAAGGGAGGAAACCCAACTTGAAAAAAAATCAGCTATTTATTTTCTGTATAATTCTGTGGAAGTGACAGTTGGTTCTGGAATAGATGTTTCTTTTCTTTCTCTCTCTTTCTTTCTTATTTTTTTTTTCAAGACAGCGTTTCTCTGTGCAGCCTTGGCTGTCCTGGACTCACTTTGTAGACCAGCCTGGCCTTGATCTCACAGAGATCTGCCTGCCTGTCCACCTGCCTCTGCCTCACGGACCACTTGGATTACAGGCGTGCACCACCACGAGATGGGCACGTGTCATTGTACTTGATATTTGACATGGTCCATGCTCCCTACGATGCTCATGCTCTCCATTAGGAATTTCAGGTGTGATGTGGGGGTGATTTGTGGTTACCTTACATGCCCAAACTCATCACACAAGCCCCTGGTTTTGTTTTTTGTCGTTTTCTGAGACAGGAGGAGATATACCTATTCTGGACTTTCCTATTACCTTAGGCTGGCCCGAAACTCCAGATCCTTTGCCTTTGGCCTTGGTGGCCTGGGTGCTGAGATTGTTGGAGTGTACTACCACGCCCAGCTCTCCTGAGTCTTAAGATTGGAACATCTTGCCTGGCCCAGTGAGAGGACTTGCCCTTGCTATCGTTGAAGGAGGTTGTCGCTAAGGACTGTAGGAATGTTCTGGAAACCCAAAACAGCCTTCAGCTTGTAGGCAGGAACCTCCACTCACAGATGAGGGCAAATCTTACAGACCTGGGGTGAGTGGGGACAGAATCTTCCCGTAAGGCCTTGGGAAGGAGTGCAGAGGACTGTCAGCTTGTCCTGACTCACCCTGAGCCTGCACACACACACAGAGGGCCGTGGATCCTGTTGTGCACACACACACGGAAATTCATCTCACACTGCACACTAAGTGTGCATTTAAGTGTGTAGCAATGTGTTGTGGCTGTTAGATTTACAGAGCAGGTCTCAGTAAGAAGGTGACATTTTCAGCGATTTAAGGGGATAAAAGAAGCAGCTCTGTTTGGAGGTCGTGGGGAAGGTTGAGGGGAAGGTCGAGGGGTAGAACATTCCAGCTCAGAGAACATGGATGAGTTGGGAACCTGCCAGAACGTCCCACATCAAAAGAGCAGCAGGAGACTGGCACCCGCCATAGCCTGGGCAGAGGAGAACCAGAAGACCATCAGCGGCCAAGACTAATGGCTTCCCTTGTGTATGGTGACATCCCACCAGGCTCACCCCACCCAAGCCGGGAGGAAGGCAGCCACCTTGACCTTTTACCAGAGGCTTGGCCCAGTGCCCCCCAACACACACACACACACACACGTACACGCGCATACACACGAACACACACACACTCACATGTGTGTGTGCGTGCATATGCACACATGCACACACGCACACGCGCACACGCGTGCACATACCACTGGGCCCAGTAGTAGTTTTCAAACACAGGAAGCCTGGCTGCTTCCGCAGAGAAAGGTGCGTCCACACCTGACCTACGTAGCCCGAGCTTTTAGGAGCTTGGTGTTGGACTGATCGCTAGGCTTGTCAGGACACTGGGCATTTTTAAGGGCAGCAGGGGCCGGTGCGATGGTGGTAAAGGCTGCTGCCAAGCCCGAGAACCTGAGCTTCAGCTGGAGAGGAGGCTCAGTGACTAAGGGCACTGGCTGCTCCTCCACACCACCCAGGTTCAGTGCCCAGCACCCACATGGAGCCTCACAACCATCTCTTACTCCAGTTCCAGGGATCTGGTGGTCTCTTCTGGCCTCCACAGCCACTGCATGTGATGCTCAGCCACGCATGCTGGTACCATACATGTAAAATGATGTTATTTTTTGTTTGTTTGTTTGTTTGTTGTTTTAAGAACCTGACTTTGATTCCCAGGACACGAGTGGTAGAATGAGGGAACTGATTCCCACAGTTTGCCCTCTGACCTCCACTTGTGCACAGTGGGCATGTGCCACAGGAAGCAGCTTAACGAGGGGAGGGTTTACTTCAGCTCACAGCTCAAAGGGGCATAGTCTCTCATGGCCAGGAAGTCACGGGGCAGGGGACTGACACAGCTTGTCGACTGCATCTGTGGTCGGGGAAAAGAAGGAAGTCTTTCCTCCTCTTTTCTGCTTCGTCTGAGACCCCAGCTCATGGGAGGGCCCTGCCCACATTCAGGCCGAGGCAGGGTGTCTGGGCCTGCCTGGGCTAGAGTAAGTTCAAAGTCAACCAGGCAGCTGAGTGAAATCCTGTCTCAAAACTAGAAAGTAAAAGGTCTGGATGCAGTTCTGCAGCAGCAAGAGTGCTTGCTGAACACCTACAAACCCCCAATCTCAGCATCATACAGTAAAGCAAACAGGAGACCACAAGGAAAGCACAAGTGAAGAAGAAATGGGAGCAGAACGAGACCCGAGCACAGAAGTGAAGAGACGATGTGAAAACACAAACCACAGTGACGGTCTCCAGAGGTGAAGGCGGTGAGAACTTGATGGAGTTTAGGAGACACAGAAGCCTTCTCCTGGACTCCTGTTGACAGTCGCTGCTCAGCTGTGGTGACATGTTTGCTTAGAATCTCTAGGGAGCCAGGCATGGTGGTGTACGCCTTTAATCCCCGCACTCAGGAGGCAGAGGCAGGCGGATGGAATCTCTGTGAGTTCGAGGCCAACCTGGTCTACAAAGCGAGTCCAGGACAGCCAGGGCTTCACAGAGAAACCCTGTCTTGAAAACAAATCAACAAACAAACAAAACAGTAAAATAATCTCTAGGGATCCAGAGCTGCCCCCCTGATTCAGTTCCACCAGCTGAGCCATGGGTGGTGTCAGAAGCGTGCGAGATGCTGAGCGGCTAACCCGGCTTGGGGGAGCACGCTGGACTGTCAGCACTCAGTGGCTGAGACAGGAGGATGCCACAGCTCTGAAACCCACCCCCCAAACAGCGAGACATTGTCCCCAGAACCCAAGGACTAGAACCGAATGTAGTTTCGTGGAATATGTGTTTGTGCGTGACATGTCCAACAGCCCAAGGTCCCGCGTTCTCAGCTCACCCCAAGCTCAATTTTGTTCAATTCATGCTAAGAATATTTTGTACTTATCTGTAAAGAGGGATCTTTCAAAGTCGGAAGAGCCTGGGAACACTGACTTTCTCTCCCTTCCTTTCTTGAGGCAGGTCCCATGAGCCCTGTGGCCTCCAGCTCCGATCCCTCCGGAGTGCGGAGCTTTGGGCCGCACAGGGCAGTTCTTCAGGAACCACAGAAGCTTGACATAGTGTCCCCTCCTTGTTTTTAAATTGATTGTACTTCTGGCTGACGAATCATCATGTGCGCATTTGCAGGGTGATATGACATTTTGTTGTACGTGAAGTGATATCATCTGATAACGCGTCCGGTTATCAGTTGCCCTATCACATCCGGTTTCCAGTGAGCGCTCCGAAGCTGCCGCCTTCTCTGTTTAATTCCAGCTGCCTGCTATGTGTGCTGCTGACGACAGGACTTCCCACCCAAACCTGCATCTCTCACCTCACTCCAGTCTGTTCCTCTCAGCCACCAAGCAAGGCTGTGTGCTCCTGGATCTGAACACGCACACACCCACTACACACACATGCACTCTCTCTCACACATACACCACACACACAAATAAGAATGTGGAGTGTTTGTCTTTCTGTATCTAGATTATTATTATTTAGTATGACTTCCAGGTTCATTTGCGTTGTTAAAATAACAAATTTCTTCCTTTTGAGGGCGGAGAACTATGCCATCATGTGTGTGTGCATGTGTGTTTGTGGGTGTGTGTGTGTGATTGCTCATGTCTGTTGGGGAGCATGTGCAGTGGGCATGGGTGTAGCAATCTTTTTGGCATAATGATGCTCATTTTTTGGTGTATACCCAGGAGAGGATGCTGGGTCCACATAGGTAGTTCCACACCGTTTTCCAGAATGTCTGTGCTGATGTACATTCTCACTGATGATGCGCAAGCGGCCACTTCCCCACAATCTCACTGATGCTCACTTTTGTCTTTTGTTCATAGCAATTGCTCTACTCTGTGAGGTGATATCTCTCATGGTTTTAATTCGGCAATGTTAAGATTTTTTTCCATGGATCTGGACACTATTCACGTTGTTTGAAAATTGCCTGAGTCCTTGGCCCACTTAGAAATTGTGTTACAGTTTCCTTGTCGCTGAGTTGTCTCCCAGCACCTTAGCAATCGGGGTCACAGCTCCGGGAATGTCTGCATGTCCCCAGGCGGTGGAACTGCTGTAGATGAGGGCCGCTCACGCGGAGAGAAGGGCGCTCTGCGTTAAGTGTTCTCAGAGTCTGCATTCAGAAGTGGTTTGTTGATGGGCAGCGTCATGGAACTTTAGATCACTTTTCGAGAAATTCTTCCTTGGGAACTTTCCCTGGAACACGTGAGGACGGTATTCCAAGCAGTCCTTGAGAACACGAGAGCCCTGGGTGATGCTGTCCTCTGTGCTAGCCTTGTAAACACACCCAGGGCGACATGCCTCCGGGCGTGCCTGGAGGGGAGTTCTGGATAGGGTTAACCGTCGCCGCCGGATGAAAGGAGAACCTGGGCCTGGGCACTAGCATTCATATCTCTCTGCCTCCTGCTCACAAATGCAAAGCAACCAGTAGCCTCACACTCTTGCATCCACGCCCACTGTCGTGATAGCCTCTACTCTCAAATCCTGAACAAAGCCCAGCCCTTCGCTCCAGAAGCAGCTCCTGTCCGGTGAATCCTCACAGCTTAGGGAGGACACCCCTGCCTTCGCAGACCTTCTCCCGTGATGTCTGACTCTCCAAAGTGCCCCCATCTGATGTCCTTACTCTTTGTAAGCCACAGTAGCCTCAGTAGCCTGGCTGTTCTCTTTGGTCGAATTCATAGGAGGTAAAAGTCACCAATGACTATAAAACCTTACTGGAAAGAACTAATTTTGTTTATTTGTTTGTTTGTGTGTTTGGTTTTTCAAGACAGAGTTTCTCTGTGTAGCCCTGGCTGTCCTGGACTCACTTTGTAGACCAGGTTGGCCCCACATTCAGAGAGATCCCCCTGCCTCTGCCTCCCTGAGTGCTGGGATTACAGACATGCTAATTTTAAAGAGCCTACAAAATGATTCTACTGCCTCAGAAGAGACCTGGGACACATTAGCTTATTAAACCTGCTCATTGCCATTTCTTCACTGGTAAAGGACCGACTTAAGTCCTTGCGTAAGCAAACCATCCTCTTTCAAAAATCAACAGAGAATTCTTGCCAAGGACCAGTTGACTGGTAGCTGATGCCCCCTAGTGTAAGTACTGGCTACTGCAGGCACTGAATTCCTGACTCAGTGAGCCTTAAGGATGAAAGAATGGGAAATAAAAGAAATAATGAAGACAATCGAGGCATTTGTAATATGTTTGTCTTTCTGAATGAGTGCTTAGAACACTTCTCCTGTAATTTCCTGGAGGGACGGCTGGCAAACGCTCTGCTATCATTCAGGTCTGTCTGTCTCCCCCAGCATTTTGTTTGTTCTGTTTAGTTTCCAGCTAGGCCAGCTATGTATTTTGCAGGATTGATACTGATGGAAAAGGAAATCGTGCTCCTGACAGTGCCTGCTTCTCTCTGCACACTGTGTTTTAAAATTGGCAGTTTCAAATGTGCATCTAGGAAAAATTAAATATTAAATCAATTTGTTCATCTTACACGGTGCAGTGCCTGTCAGTGCAGACAGAAGAGCAAATGGCCTCTCACAACAAGCAGAAAGGGCCACAGAAAGCCCTGTCTGCTTCCTTTGGTCTCTGTCAATACCTTCGACATAAGTGTCAGGCACAGCCATGGGAAGGGCGTGACAGGACCTCTCATCCTTGTTTCTTGGGCCAGCGTGTTGTGTCTGTGTGAAAGTTCTGGTTCTAGAGGAACCAGTGGCTTTCCCACGTGACCTCACACCTGAAGCCTACCGTTTTGTGATGCTGGGACATCAAGAATTCAATGTGTTGACAAGAGGTAAGGGGTGGCAGATTGGTCAGTTGGTCACCTCTGTCCCTGCTCACGCCCCTCCTCACTGAGTCAGGAATTCAGTGCCTGCAGTAGCCAGGACATTTCCCTTACACAGGGGAGACATGAAGTAAAATGAGGTCACACGATGTGACTGGCGGATAGCGAAGTGAGTGCAGGCCCTTCTGAGGCCTCGGGCATGTGAGGAGGGTGTGTGTCTGTGAACCCGACCCCAGGTAATTGAGTCAGCGCCATAAAACACAACCAAAATCTGATGTTCCGAACAGGAATACTGATCGTAGTGAACTGAGGTGTTTTCTTCCTGTCCTAGTGGTCAGAAGTTACTCGACCGGCAGGGGTGGGAGACCCTCTCTGCAGCTGGAGTCACGTGGCCTGTCCTGGCCTCCACGACACCGGACTGTGCTGAGGCTCAAGGACAGCACTGCCCTTTGGAGATGGGAATGAAGAAGGCAGTGGAGGCAAGTAAGCAAGCGCTTAGCACGGTCTTATTCATTATCTTTGGGTTTTGAGGAAGGGTGTCACTGTGTAACCTCCGCCTGGCCTGGAACTCACTCTGTAGACCAGGCTAGTGACTCAGAGATCTGCCTGTCTCTACCTGCTGAGTGCCAGGATTTGAAAGTGCACACCACCATGCCCTCATTTCACTACAGCTTTAAAGGCCCAGAAAACAGAAAGCTCCATCCTGCACAGAAGCAAACAAAAACAAAAACCAAAAAACCCCAAAACAAACAAAAAACTGCCTGACTCTTAGCTGGGACACACAATGAGGCAAGTGTGAGGTCACGGTCAAAGTTCCCTGGTTGTCAAGAACAGACAACTGACAAGGTTTGCTCAGCTTAACTTCCTAACAATGGTCACATCAGCTGCTTCTTCTAGGAGCAAAGAAGGTTTGTAGACTGATTTTATCAATGATCCAGTCATCGTGCTTGTGTGCTGTGAGAGCAAGAGGGAGGGAACCGGCAGAGGAGGGTGGGCCCCTGCCTCCTGCACCTGGTGGGTTTGGAAAAGCAAGCAATGCTCAGAAAATAAGACCCGTGTAAGCTGCCGGTCCCAGGAGAGCAACGTTAGGAAGGGCTGGCTTTGTCTCATGGTCCCAGGGGATGGCCTGGCCTTTCCATCGGGAGCTCCAGGTGGCGGGTCACACTAGTCAGCAGAAGTGTGCTCTGCTCACTTCCTTCTTTGTAGTCAGCCTGACCCCAGTGCAGGACCCACCATCGGGTGGGCAGGTCTCTCTCACTGCAGTTAATACAAGCAGGAGAGCCAGACTCAGGCCTGCTCAGGGAGGTCCAGCTCTCAGGGTACCCCATAGCTCACGTTGACAACTGGGGTCAACCATAGCAGACACTGAATTTGTAAGCTTTTCTCTTAAGTGATCTCATAAAGTCCCACCTCTGTCTGTCAGCTATCTCAGAAGGCTGAGGCTCCTTCAGTCTTTCCTTGGTAAATAACACTGCTTGCGGTCAGCCCATTAGCATCTAAAGTCACTCCCTCCTTCCCTGTTTCCCTGACTCCAAGCTGCTTTAGTCCGCTTGAGCCTCTCCAGGTCTCTGGTGGAGCTCCTGGTGGCAGCATTTGAGCTGCTGGGCTGGCACGGGTGGCCATCATTTAACACTCCGAGTGTCCAAACAGAAAGAGGAGGCGGTACGGGGACTTTGTACTTTGCCTGATTGCTTGGCCCTGGGCATTGGTTTTCTGTCTCTCTGACAGACTACCAGAGACAAACAACTCCAGAAGAAAGGTTCCTTTTGACTCACAGTTCCTGAGGTTTCGGTTTGCTTCCAGGCCAACGGCAAGGTCACGGGGGGGGGGGGGGGGAGGAGAGCTGTTCTCATGGTAACAGGGGGGGGCAGATGGTGTGAACACACCTCATGGAGTCTGTGCCTGAGCCCCTGAGCACCTACCTTCTCCCACCTCCTAAAGTTTCTGCCATCTCCAGGAGCCATTAATATCTGAATTTGTCAGTGGGCTGCAGCCCCACAGTCAGTCAGCCCAGAGGCCCACCTCTGATCTCCCATCAACATGTGGACCTGGGGAAACACCTGGGATCCAGAGGCCCTTAATATCCAGCCTCCTGTCCCTCATGCAGGCTCACGATATCACTGCTCCTGGCTCTGAGATACTCGGATTGTCATTGGGCCCTATCACAGTCTCCTGGGGCCTCAGCTTCTGCCAGTGGACCGTGGGACTTCTCAGCATCCATAACTGCATGTAAGCAATTCCTTCTTCCAGACTTTGTTCTGCAGAAATCTGCCTGTCTATCATATATTAATCTACAATGTATATAAATATATATCAACCAAGTATCAATGATCTATTAGTGATCATTGATCAATTGTTTATAATCCAATACCTGTCTTTGATATCTATCTATTAATGTATAACATCTTTTGTTTTTGTTTTTTTGAGACAAGGTTTCTCTTTGTAGCCTTTGCTGTTCTGGACTTACTTTGTAAATCAGGCTGGCCTTGAACTCACAGAGATCCTCCTGCCTCTGCCTCCCTGGGTTCTGGGATCACAGGTGTGCGCCATGGAGTCTGGCTTATCTATCATCTTCTAATTAGCTTCTATCTTGTGTCTATCATCTATTGTCTATCTTCTATTATCTAATGATCAATCATCTATCTATCCACTTATTGTCTATTTTTCTACCTACCATATATATTTTCTTTTGTCTACCATCTATCAGTTATCTATCACCTGTCCATCTATATTCTTTCCAATGTCTGCCATCTATCTATCAATCACCTTGGTATTTAGCTATTGCCTGCCTATTTTCTATTCATCTGCATTACATTATGTGTTTCTTTGGCTTCCTCTAGTAACTGCCTGCTGTCTTTCTTGGCGTAGACTGGCAGCGGCTCCGTCTCTGATGGTCAGTGTCCCTGTTTCTGCCTCACTCCCTCCTCTCATCCTGTCCGTTAATGTCCCGTGGTCCATGAATGAACTCTGTGCCTGAGCCATTTTCATTCCTGGAGCTCTGTCTTCTTTGATCTGTATTTCCAAGTGGTATATCTTTCTGTCTGAAGACTTTCTTGCCATGTAGACCTCAGGTGCCCAATTTTTTCAACTTTGTTTATTCCACTATTGATTTTGAAAGACAGTACTGATCTCCACATCAGCCAGAAGCCAGATTCAGCTTTATCACCCCTGTACCATATTGGACTCGTTTTTCAGCCCAATATGGCTTCAAATTCTTGATCCTTCTCTCAGACCTCCTTTGTGCTGTTGTTTTCAGGAAGACGGCTGTGCTGCAGCCCGGAGGAGCAAACGGCTGACCCAGGATCTGCCAGCAGCAGAAGCCATCCTAGACCCTGGTGGTGTTTGTATCCCAGCTTTATCCATTTTATTTTATTTTGCTATTTCCATGGGTGGGCACATGATGCACATGTGTGTGAGCACTTGTGTGTGTGCATGTGTGTATGGTGGACATTTATGTGTGTATTGTGGGCCTGTGTGTGTGAGAGAGAGAAAAAGAGCGGGAGAGAGCACTTGCATATTCACACATGTGTCATACACATTGTATGTGTGTGAGCACTTGTGTATGGATGTGAATCATGTGAGCCTGTGTGTGTATTTGTGGACATGTGTGCACAGGTAGGTCCCTGTGGAGGTCCAGACCCACTGCTTCTCTCTGGAGGATTAGCTAAAAATAAAGACAGCTTCAGACTAAAGGAAAAGCAAGAAAGCAACATGTTGGCTAGAGTAAGGGTTGTGAAGAGATGTAAATTAAAATTTGAATATTTATATCCATTGCAGAACTTCTCCCAGTATGATTCTTGATGAAAACTGAAAAGAAAAGAGCTTTTATGTGAACTGAGATCTTGAAGACAAACCTTGGACTTTGAGATAATGGGACTCTGGGAGACTATGTTCCTGGACCTGGGGAGACAGCCTGTGCTGATTCAGCTGGTGGTCCGCAGTGGAACAATTAAACAGGCAAGTGAACTGTGAGAACCAGAAAAGGGAGATGTATTAGACCTGGCCGCCTGAGGAAGGGGAACTCAGCGGCTCCCCACCCAGGCCGCCTCCAGGCTCCTAACTGAGGAGCAGGGGTTGTGTGCATCCAGGCAGCTCTGCTGCCTCTCCATCATCCCCCTTTCTGGAAGGCAGCCTAAACAACTGTGAATCTTTTTTCAGAAGAAAAGTCTCCCTCCGGCTGGCCCAGGCTCTAGGCTCTCTCTTATCCCAGCTTGAATTCTTGGGGGAGTTCTAATTTCTGGGGTGCACCCTTTCGATAGCCCAGTAGCCAAAGCAAAGGGCACAAACGTGTCCTTAGAACATCTTCAACCCAGCCAGGCCAGTTGCAAGCACAGCTAATATTTACAGAGCACTGGTCCCATGGAGTCTTACTGTACACAGAAAGACTTCTAGGTCCAAACGCAGCCAAGAGAAGAGTCTTCCTGCAGAGGGCACCCGATGACCAGATACAACACCGTGCTGCCCTCAGCAGGACATCCCAGGAGACTGGGAACACTGCCCTCTGGCAGTTTGAATGGACAAGAGTATCTGTCTACTCTGACCCTATGTGACAGATACTGTCCTCACATTCTGTCTCCTGTGTATCTGAGCCAAAGATGGAAGCCCATATTAGGAATGAGAGCTGATTCTGAAGTGAGTCTGCCGAGAAATACAAATGCACCCTTCTCCAACTTGTGTGTCTGTGTCTGAGTCATGGCAGATAAGAAGTAGGTAAGAGCAGAGAGGTCAGTCTTTGAATATGCTGGTTCCTAAACCTCACTGTGAGGCCAGGCCACAGGATCATAGGCTGAGCAGGACTTCCTGCACACAGGCAGACTGCTAGAAAGTAGGTGGGTGGGTGAGCACAGGAGCGTGTGTGAGAATGGCCCTGGTCTCAGTCTGCCCCGTCCCCTCTGTGCCACCTCTCCTCAGGTCCTCATCACTGTGCCAGGAGACTGAGGGGTGGGGCGGAGGCCACAGGCAGGGCACTGTGGAGCCAGCAAGAACATGGTCTGTCATCTCATTTCAAGTGACCTGACTTGGGCGAGGGCTCGTTTTCTCATTTGTAGCCGACAGGACCCATTCATCTGTCTTTTAATGCAATTTACATCCTTTGGAGCACATGTCTATACCTATGCCTGGAACAAGTATGGGGAAAACAGCATGAAGCCCAGCCTGGTGTTCCCATGGCAACTCTCAACTGTCTATACCTCCAGTTCCAGGGGCTCTGACACCCTTCCCGGCTCCTGTGGGCAGCAGGCACACACATGGTATATATATACACGTGTATGCAGGTAAAACACTCATAAACATAAAATTAAAGAGAACGATTTTTAAAAGGCTGTCTTCTTTCACTTGGTAACAAGTAACTGGACACGTAGTCTTGCCAGCCCTAAAACAGATCCTCAAGAACATGCCCCAGTCTTCCGTCTGAAGCCCACTCCCATCAGAGAGGCGTCCCGAGCCCTCGCTTAGGAGTTGCTCCATGGATGGAGGAGGCGTTCTGTACAGCCTTTCTAACATGTAAGCCCCCATTCCTTCCTTAGCTCACTCCACTTTGGCTAGTTCCAGGTTCCTTACCTGAAACCTGACCCTCAGTGACTCCACATTGGCAGAAGTATCTTCCTTAGATATTAATCTGACCGTGTCATTTCCATGCTCACTGTGTCCATGACAGCCAGGATAGAGCCTGTATTTGTAACTCACAGAAGGGTTTGTTTGGGCCCCTGCTCACAGTTTGAGGGGCTGCAGGCATGGTGGGGAGCGCATGGCAGGTGAGGGGCTCCAGAGTAGTGGGGGCACACGGCAGCTGACTGCTGAGTCTCTGGGGACCAGGGAGCAAAAGTCAGTGAGAAATGGGATGCGCTGTACCCTCCAGGCCCAACTCCCAGCGACTCACTTCTCCCAGCTAGGCCCCATGCCCCAAAGGTTTTATAGTCTCCTAAAACAGGACCAAATGTTCAAACGTGAGGACCCGTACATGGGTGTATTTCACATCCTGACTCCTTACATGGCAACCAAGGCCTTCAGGAGCATGATGCCGCTGTGCGCCCTCTGTTCCCTCCTGCCTTTCCCCATCTAGCCATGACTGCTGGCTCCTTCACAATCCTAACTCCCTACCAGCCCCGGCCAGTGCCAGCGGTCCTGGTTCCTGTCACCTTCTCCAGGGGCCCCATGGGCTGATGGGAAAGCCCCTCCGGCCACAGTTCCATGGCGTGTTATCTTATTCCCTTTCGCTGAACTTAATGTGTAGTAGTGAGGTTCACCATCCTCACAAGACTCCTAAGGTGGGGAAGCCATGCCAGGTTCAGCCCAGTCTGCCCAGAAGTGGGGCTCACTAAATAAACACCCCACTGGCATCTCCTAAGGTAGCCTGCATGTAGCCAGTAAGCAGCCAGGGAGGAATCACAGAAACGGGACGCTGTTCTTGTTTGGCCATTAACACACGCTTCAAAGGGGACGGGACGGGTCATTAAAGGTCTGAAGCCTCCAACTAGGAGTCAGAAGTCTGTGAAGAAACTTTCTCATTCTTGTCTTTGCTTCTATAGCACAGTGTTACCCAGGCACATGTTCTTCACGGAGGCTCTGCCTCTACTTGTAAGACATCCCTACAAAGATGGGCACACTTGCACATCAGAGGTGAGCAGGGCGCTGTCCTGTGAGGTCCAGCAGCGTCCCCGGGCATACAGTGCTGTCTGGAAGATCTGGACTTCAGCTACCTGTCCACTGTGGCCTCTAAGTAGTTCCTGGGTGACCATGACAAGCCTTTGCTCACAAGGTTCCTCCCCACCCCCAACCCCTGTGAGCATGGCAGGAGTCATTTCTTAAAGATGTCTTGTAGCTTTTAAGAGTTCCGGGAATGCAGACTAGCGAGCATCTTCTCTTCATGTTGGAAACAAGGGTGTTAGTTTCTTGTTTTGTTAAGTTCTAGTTGACGGAGCAGCCACACTTTTCTTTTTTCTTTGTGTGTACTGTGTGTGCATGTATGCACATCCACATGCAGGCACACTCTTCTGTTTGGAGGCCAGAGGTCAACTGTGGGTTGATGGAGGGTCCATCACCCTCCGTCTTCAGAGTGAGGCAGGGTCTCGCACTGAACTTGGAACCCGCTGTTTTGGCTCGGCTGGCTGGCACGTGGGCTCCAGGGGCCTGCTTGTCTCTGACGCCTAGCGCTGATGCTGTGGCTATGTGCCATGTTTTACAGGGAGGCTGAGTACCTGGCCTCAGGCCTCACACGTGTGCAGCAGGCATTTTTCCTGCTGAGCATCTTTGGAGATGCTATAAAGATGTATCTCACTGATACATAGACCTACTTTCTTTGACATCTTTCAGAGGAAGCAAAATTATATCTTGAAGTATTAAGTATATGAGAAAAAAAAGCAACAACTGTACTGCCCCAATGAGTGTTGAAAATTTATTATTTGGGAGAATATCAGATATTGATCTTTTGCTTTATAGCTCATGATAATAACCAGAAAATATACATTTTGAAATGAAGTCAAAAGAAAATAATTACATATAGTACACGCTACAGAGTTCTTATTTATACATCAGCAAAGCAGTACTGAAAGCATATTTATGGCCCCCGATCAGCAAACGTGGACATTTTCTGTGTAAAGCTGCAGCAACTCAAATCCCTCCAGGTCACTGAAGAGACGCTGAGAAATACAGTGAAGTCCGGCATAAACTTGCCTTCTTTCCCCTCCCCCATATATGTGCGTATATCTATTGCCTTTAGAGTCCTGCTGGTTTAATAGCATACTAAACAGCCATCTGCAGCCATTTGGTTTCTAAAAATATATAAAACGCATGGGAAGGCACTCCTTCCCGCAGCTGACATGGCCACTGTCCTGGCGTCGAAGCGCCCTGGGGAAGCGTGGAGCAGCAATACTGAATAAATACTGATGGCCGTGACCTGACCCAGCGGGCAGCTTCTCCGGGAACTTAATGCCACAGCAGACATGCAACTTAAAAACACTGACGATACAAAAGGAATACTTAAGAGCTAGCTTCACCATGGTGGCCGCTGACCAAGACAGGCTTGCACGGGAGAAGGACACGGAGCGTAATTTACTCTAAGTTAAGGCCCGACCTTAACGGCAATGCCTGGCACCGACTGTCTCCCTGCGCATGCTGACATCAGGTGTCTGTCCTTTCCACATCATTTCCTCATCCTATTGGAGTCCTGACATGGGAAGGTATCCCCAGACACCATCGTAAGCTCTTGCGAGCAGAGCTGCGCCGACACAGGACCTCAGTCAGCTCAGCTGCAGAGCAGCGCTCACGTGTCAGCACAGGCTGCTGCTCGCTGCCTGACACAGGCTGTGTCTTCGCTGTGCAGGCCACGCTGCATGCAGCTCTGGTTTACTACTGGTTCAACTCCAGGAGCTGCGGGGCTGCCCACCCCTTGCTGCACATTCAGACAGCAACTTCTGTCAACACCACCCGGAGCCCCACAGATAAAAATGTCCATGTTCACGGAGACCAAAAGGAACGTTAACAACCAAAACATAAAGGAGATGAGAAAATAACACACACACGGAAAACTGAGGTAACCCCCTGTGGGTGATTCTCTGAGGACGACGAGCTCTAGAAGCCAAACAGACCAGCGATATTCAAATTGTCCATTGGTAAGAAAAGAAACTTGCAATATATTTTACCTGTAGAAAGAGCACATGAGATAACCTGCAGTACTGATTTAAAAGACACAGGAGTTTGTAATCTAATTTATTATTTAGAAACTGAATATTTTCCCATATGCAAAATTTTACATTTGGCATTTTTTGAATACCATTGCCTGCACCCCTCTGAGATGTAGGCAAATATAGAGTTCTTAAGCCGATTCATTTGTAGTCACAATAGGTAAAAACAGTGACAGTAGATTAAAATATTTTCAGATGCTCCCATAGAAATTAGTTGTTTTCCCTAGCTAAAAACAATTTAGAAAACGCTGGACAGCAGTGTGCTAGCCAGAGTCCAGTGACTAGTGACACAGTGTAGTTTGTTAATTCACATGGCCACACCCCTCCCGCCTGCCCACCTGTCAGGGAGACAGGTTCTGTGTGGAAGAGGCCTGGGGAGTGGCTGGCGGCTTCAGGGCTGAGGGGGAGTGGCTGGTGGCTTCAGGGCTGAGGTTGTCTTCGTTACCTGGGCCACTGTTGGGGGGACCTGGTGGGATGAGCCTGTTTTCCAGTTCCCAGCTAAGTCACAACCCAGCTCGCTTGCTCACTCGCACGGTGCTTTGCCAGGTGTGCCAGGCAATCTGTGCAGCTCTTCCCCTCCACCCCCTTCTATTTTTGAGGCAGGGCCTCACACTAGATCCAGACTCCCCATGTGGCTGGGGACCGCCTGGGTCTTGTGGCAACTGTCCCGCCTCAGCCTCCCGAGCGCCGGAATTACAGCGTGAGCCACATACCCAGCTTCACCTTTCATTTCTCACAGCGCTTAACTCACCGGAAGCTAACATTTTGGTTTAAATGGAAGACAACCCATTTGTACAGTGCTTTTCTTTGTAATCAAGGTTTCAATTTAGCTGAACAATAGAATGACTCAGTACGGGAGTCTTTGAGAATAAGGCATGTATTGGGCATATGGAATCATTGTCACAAAAAGCTACAAATTATTTTGACTTTGAATTATTACTTTTAGATATACACAGATATGAAACAATCATTACAAATCTGTAGCAAATGTCTACAGGGGTCGGTTATTTCAGAAAGAATACTTTACTTCTCAAGTCCTCTGCAGAGCAGTGATGGCAAGATGAACTGGGTTTGTCCGAGGACCCAAAGAGCATTTCAGCTGAGGTAAGAAGGCAACACTGCCGGCCCTGGATCTCGAGCGTCTGCCGCGTCACAGCCATTCTTAACTCTTCACTGGAGGCCTGGAGAGGAGCAATCTTGGCTTCTCAAACGTTCTTTAAACTAAAGGCGAGCTGGCCACGCGGAATCCCGGCAGCTGCAGTGCTGTCGGCACCACACACTTCTGCCTTAGGGCACGCACACAGCGCTCTCTTCAGAATCATAAACCGCCTGAAGTTTCCGACCCAGGCTTAGTTACACTGTGCCAACTTTACTCAGAATGTGAAGGTCTGCGCCAGCCGCCTATAGCTCCTGTCTAAATATTACAGGTGAGTAGAGTTAAGTCACTGCTCACGAGAAAAGCACTGACTCAGTTTTGGCTTTACACATAAATGATATAAATATAAACAGAGACTAATATCCTATAGAGCCAAACTTAAAAATAAAAAAATACTCTGAATTTAACTTTATTTCCTTGGTAAAAAAATACCTGACTGCTCTCTGCTTCTGTCTCTATGACTAGAGAAAACACACAGTCCATGCTTCAAATCCTCAGGCGGCACTCACCCGGCTGTGTGCGGCTGTGCACGCGGGGGAGAAACGCATCACCTGGTGTGTGATTCCCGGAGCACACCACCTTGGTCCCCGGTCCTTCTCACACCCTGTCAGTCCTGAGGACCCAAGGGAGGAGGCGGTAAGGCAGGAGGACCTCTCAGAGTGCTCCAGGAAGCCCACGGCAGCCAGTGACACTGCTGACAGTCACAAGCAAACCGTTCCCAAGAACGGCTTACCTCATGAGGTGTTCTGTCATGCCGTGTGGAAATACTGTGAAGGAACGGTTAACTTTCGGACCGGAAAGCTGAATTATCTCACGTATGCAAGGGCGGGGACGGGCCTCTGCTCGCAGGCTCCGCTGGAGTCATTCTGGATGGTGCAGCGCCCCACAGGCCTGCATGTGACAAAGCTCGGACGGAGTGAGCCCACATGACACAGTCAAAATCCCACGACATTTAACATGATCAAAGCACAGGCTAAGTATTAACAAAACAGTAAACAGCAACATTCATACATTAATCAGTTACATGGAATAAATTAAACTAAGCAGTCATATAACTCCTTTACTCTTAATTCAGGATTTATTCGTGTATAAACATAGATTAATACTTTCTTAATGCTCTCAAATGCTAGCGATAAAAACAAAGGCTTTGCATTCTAGCTGCTGGACACCGTGTCAATACTGCGAAGTGTGAACAGGCTTTGTGTCGGCATCAGTGCACAGGGTGTGGCTCCGAGGGCTTGTGACTGGGGGAGAGGGTGTGGCTCTGAGCAGACGCTCTGTTCAATTGGCACAAACTGAAGGATCTCACTGTCCATGGTACCTTGCTGGTCCTGCCCTGTAGACAGCGCTAGTTATACGTAGATGCCCTCGGGGTTGAAGCCGGAGGCCACGGGGCTCTGCAGAATGCGGAGGTTGCTGGGCAGCTGCCGGGAAGAGCCAGGCCGCTTCAGGGACCCAGACTGAAACGGCGCCTCTAGACAGGAAACAAAGTCATGTGGTGAGTTGGTGACCCAGGGCGTGTGCCATCTTCCTGTCCCAGGGAACTGGGGAGCAGACCGCACTGCGAAGAGTGGCCGGAGCCTGGGAGAAGAAGGCAGGCGCGCGAGCGGGCAGTGAGTCTGCTGCCAAGGCCAGCGCGCCTGGCTGCTTCTCCCGGCTGCTGAGGTCGCAGCGCACAGTGGGAGGTTTCAACTAGGAGCACAGGAGAACTAAGACTCAGGAGGGGAGACTGGGAAAGCTGGGATGCAAACAAACACGGCCCCCATCATTTACGTGCAAACCTGGTAAACAGGTGGAGTCAGAATGGATGCTATAACGGTCCGAGTGCATGCATTACCCGATGACCCCACTCTCTCTGGAAACAGGGATTCCACGGTAGGTGACGCCCCCGGGACAATGCCAACAGGCCTTACCTGTCTCGATGTCCGCCTGCGAGGCCTCGATCTCCGTGGGCTCAGCCGGCAGCACGGTGACCTTTGTCCCTGTCTGCTGGATGAACTGCTGGAGGTTGACTTGCCGCAGCTCTTTGGTCAGCTGCTCCAACTCCTGTTCCTTGTCCTGGTTGGAAACAGCAGTAGGTGTATGTACCTGAGGCAGAGCTGTTGGGCCTGCCTTCAGAAGAGCCTGTGACACTCCTGGTTTCCATGGATATAGCTGCCAAAGAGGGGGCCACCCCATTCTCCCAGGTACGAGGCTTCCCTTCTGGACACCGTCACACACGTGTATAAAATAAATGTATGGTGGGTTTTTTGTTGTTGTTTTGAGACAGGGTTTCTCTGTAAAGACCTGGCATCCTAGACTCACTTTGTAGACCAGGCTGGCCTTGAACTCACAGAGATCCTCCTGCCTCTGCCTCCCAGAGTGCTGGGATTACAGGTATGAGCCACCACTGCCCACCTAAATACATGTTCTGTCATAAAAATACTCGTTTTTGTATGCCCCGGTGCTTTACCAATCTTGCTTATCTTAGACATTTTATAACTGACTGCAAATGAACAGCAACTTGGTTCACAGGAGTTAGAGTTCTTAGTTTTGATAAGATGGTGGAGTTTTATCTACTAACATTTTCTTTATAACCTGAGGAAAGCATGGTTCTCTTGTCAGTCTGGGTTCTGAGCCCTGGGACTGACAGACCTGAGTCACAGGCCCCCTCTGGGTCCTTTGATGAGCTTGTCCTTTGCCAGAGGGTGTGCTTACCTGCAGCCGCTTGGCAGCCTGCCCCAGAGAGCGCTCTACGGCTCTGATGCCGTTCTCCAGCCGCAGGCTCTGCTGCCCTTGAAGGTCCACTTCCCCCTTGACCTTTGCAATCTTGCCCTTCACCTCCTCCTCGTTGACTTGGGCCTCCTGAACTTCCCGCTGCAGTTTTTCTGCCTCGAGACCACTTTCCATAGTGTGGATCTGCGCCAGGTAGTCCTTCAGTTTGCGCTCACAGTCCGTGACCTTCTGTTGGATTTCTTCCAGCTGGTCCTGCAGCTGCTTCTCATTCTCCTGCTCGATCTGCAGCTCGTTTTCCCAGAACTCCTCCTCCTCGATCTCCACGTCATTTCTTTTGATCCTTTGCTCTAGGCGCACGATTTCCTCCTCCAGGCTGGAACTGAACTTGTGCTCCCAGAAGCGGATTTCCGCCTCGCTGGACTCCAGCTGCTTCTCAATGGCCTGCAGCTTCCCCGTCTGCAGCCGGATCAGCCGCCTCAGCTCCTCTGAGCTTGTCCTGCAGCTACTCAGCACCTTCTGTCTAAACTCTGCCTCTTTCCCTTTCCCAAAGATGTCCATCAGCCCCTTGGCGCCGCCCGTGAAGGTGAGGGACTTCCTCTTCGGCTCCCTCCTCTTGATGGACTTGTCCACCTGAGGCCTCAGCTTGGCTAAGGGGGGCAGGCTCTGCCGGTACAGCGTTCTCTCGGGGATCCGGGCCACACTGTCCGAGGTGGGCCTCTCACTGAGGGACGGCCCAGTCCGACGCAAGATGAGCTGCACATCGCTAGCATACTGGCCCCACTTGTTCAAGGAGATGATGGGGTTTTCATGCGGCGCCAAGTGCCTCTCAGTGTCCCGCCATTTCTCTATCAGGGTGTATCTTCCAGTCCGACCTAGACGGGAGAGACCAGCGCACAGTCACAGGGCAGCAGGGAATGACAGAGGACACGTCTGACAACTGTCAGCATCACAATGTCCAGCCTGCCTGAGGCAGCTCCAGAAGACACCAAACTGCCAGAGCTGTGACAGCACACAGCTCTGGTCTGAACTGTAAGCATCCTTCCGGCCTGCTTAGAGATTCCACTTCCGATTTCTCTTGACTAACACTCTGGTCACATGTATATGTGTTCAGACTTTCCGGAGAAAGACAGATCAAAGGAAAACACTGTGAATGGTTCCCCCACAGCAAAGGGGGTAGGCAGGAGCTTCGCAGAGCTCTAAACTCGCACAGATTTTTACTGCTTAAGCCTCCTCAGGAGAGAGCCAGTCAGCTGAGAGCCTGCCCAGCTCACTGTGGTGCCCAGGCCTCAGAGCTCCGAGGGCTCGGCTGCCTACAGTTCACACCGCTGGGAGCTTCCCTGTGAAGATGGCTCTTCACTTTCTGGGAAAACAACATGCTCTGAAGCATGTTGGCAGTAACAGTTTCAAAGGTTCTTCTTAAAAAAAGGGCAGAATTTAGATTTTATTATTAAAGACAAAACACAATAAATAATTTAAATAAAAATAGGCTGTACCTACTGACCGAAGAATGGAAATAAACTTTCCAAAGACAATATCGGACCACTAAGATGGCTCGGTGGAGAAGATGCTTGCCAGAGCCTACTGATCCCTGGGACCCACATGGCCCGGTCCTGCAAAATCGTTTCTAGCTTTGGTATATTTATTGTAGCCCCCCCATAAATAAATAAGTAATAAATAAATGTAATGCAAAAAAGAAAAATACAATATAATATTGTAGATATGAAGTCATTTCACAGACATTTTCATTTAAGGTAGGTGCTATTCTGAGTTTGTTAAACACGCACATTAGGGGCAGAGCAGAGGTGTCTCAAAGACCTGTCTCAAAAGCACGAGCACCTGAGCTTGGGGTGCACACACACACTCACACTCATGCACACACGCACAAGTCAGGGACATCAGACAGGACTCTATATTCCCTGTGGGATTTGGGGCAGTGAGAGATTGCCTCAAGCAAAAAGGTGGAAAGCATGTGAGAAATGACAGAGGCTGTCCTCTGAGCTTCCCAGGTACAGGTAGCACATGCATGCATGCTTGGATCATGAATCAAAGAAAGGAAACACTGCTAGTCACTGTTCTATAAAGAAAATACCAGACCCCGCCATCCAGCAAGCAGCGTGGCGTCTGAAGCACCACGGGATTCCGAGCAAACAGTTGGACTTTCTCCATCACTGGGTCAGGACATGGGCACCTGGATGTGTGGGTACTTGCAGCAACCCAGGGGCAGAACGTGAAGCGTGCCTGCCGAAGAGCAGGAATAACAAGCAGGCTGAGGACGGAGAGCAGTCGTCGGCAGAACGGTTGCTTAACGTTCCCGAGTCCAGACCACACACAGGTGTTTTATGTGGAGGTCTGGATACCCAAACATGTATATGTGTAAGACACATGAGCTTAGTATTATATAAAGTATATATGTACTTTTTATATAAAAAGGCTTAAAATAAATTAGAAAGAAAGTTGAAACAAAACAGGAGGAAAGACAGACCTGGGAAATTCGGCTAGAAACATGGACTTGGCAACTTCATCTTCATTGTATTAAACAATTTTTAAAGTATTCATCTCTGTTTAATAAAGAACCACAGTATTTAATTTATTCTTCAATGTTAAATGTATTCAGAAATTGACAGTAAGAGCTTAATTTATGAGGGATTCTGGGAACTAGGAGTCTATTCTGGCTTAAGTAAACATCTAGAATTAAAAAAAAATCACCACTCAAGATCATGAGGAATAGAGAGCACAAACTCTAGACTCCAGATCAATGGCACGGGGCAGGTGCAGAGAGCACGCACCAGCACAGCTCCGCATCCCACAGCAACCAGACACAGAAATGTCCCCAAATGCGCCGGAGAGCCATGGTGCCAGGCTCACTAGAGAGGGATGTAAGTGCGAGCCCACACACACCGGTTAACGGAGATTAGAGCACAGATCTGCAATGTCTGTGACGGTATTCTAAAGGTGGTAATTAGGGCCCTGACCAGAGAGAGGGACTCATCCTTTGATGGATTTATAATGTGACTATGACTGGGAAGTGGTAAGAGGCAGGAAGTAGAGCCTAATGGAGGAAGTAGGTCTCTGGGGTCATGTCTTTTGAGACAAGCTCTTGCTCTTGTCTCTTCCTGTATCTCCTTTCAGTTGGTCACAGAGGTGGTTTGAATAAGGGCCCCATAGTGTCATATATTTGAATGCTTAGTGACCGGGGAGTGACTATCTGAGAAGGATTAGGAGGTGTGTCCTCACTGGAGAAGGTGTGGCCTTATTGGGGTTGGGCTCTGCGGTTTCCCAAACCTATGGCAGGACTGTGGATCCAGGTGCAGAACTCTCAGCACACATCTGCTCCCAATGCCAATGGACTAAGCTGAAACTGTAGGCCAGCCCCCAATTAATGTTTATAATGATCTCTCTTGTAAAAGTCACCTTGCTCACGGTGTCTCAACACAGCAATAGAACAGGAACTAGGACAGCCACCAAGAGTGCGCTGTCACACCCTTCCCCACTGTGATGGACTGATCCCCCTGAAACTGTGCAACAAATCTGTAATCCTCACATGAAGTTGTTACTTCAGGTATTTGGTAACAACCAGGTAAAAGTAAGTAATACAGAAAGCTGGTACCAACAGGGGGTCAATGTTACTATTACATTTCACCAGGTGGCTTTTAAGACCTTTGGAAGTAGTTTGTGGAATGAACTTAGAAGTGTGGAGAAATAGGCTATAAAAAAATCTTAAAATGCTATAAATAAGAGTTAGCACCCACTGGTAGGTTGGTAGAAGAGCAGAATTCCAGTGGGAGTGTGGACAGGGAAGGCATGCCTCATGAAGAAGCTTCAGGTAGGAACAAGACTCAGTTGGGAACTGGATTAGAAGTCATTTTTGTTATGTTGCGGCAAATAATCTGTCTACATTTTGTCCATAATTTGAGATGCCATGGGGGCTGAGCTTGAAAAGGATGGAATGAAGCACCTGGCGGAGAGCATCGGTATTGCTAGCTACCTGAGCCAGGCTTAAGTAAGCAATGAAAGGAGAAGGCAGAGCAAGTGTGGGAGGCAGCACAGTGGCTAGAAAGTGCAGACAAGGGCGTGGCTGCTGGAGTTTGGACGGCACACACTCTTTAGTCATAGGTACTGGGTCAACAGGAGGCGCCCTGACAGACTCTCAGAAACCGGCCAAACCACAGCCCTCATAGACAGAGTGTGAAACAGCTGTGTTACTGAACAGGATTTTCTCTTGGTGGGGGAGCACCTTGGTGCCTTGTGGAAACAGGAAGTACTTTTCTCAGAGTAAGTTTGCACTCAAGAGGCACCAGAATCTGGCATCATCTGTGTGGTGCTGGCTTTACACACATCAGTTAAGAGTTACAGGATGAGGGAAACGTCCATCCCTCCGCCCCTCCCCTCTCTTGCCCCTTCTCCCCCATCCCTCTCCACACCATGCACTCCTGTCTGCCCAGACATCTTAGGCTAAGAAACTCTAGGCTGAATCCTATGAAACTATGAGCAAAAATATGGCCCCCAAGTTATCTTTCAGGTCCTTTCATGACGCTGAGAGAGCTAACTCCTGGACACACAGCACCACACCCCAGAGAAGCAGGGAGTGCCAACTTTTACTTACCTATAGCTTGTGCTAAGGCTATTACAACCTCCTGGCAAGTCGTGACTTCGGTGACGCCGCAAACGATCCTCTGGACTCCGTCCACCCATACCTTAAGTTCCATGGTGCACTTGCCAGCCACCCAGAGGCCCTGACAGTGGTCATTAGGGCTTCAGGTCATTGCTCTGGCTTCAGAAACACAGCTGCAAAAGGTAAAGGATTGTCTTTTAAGTAAAGCAAACTTTCCCCTGTAGTCTGTGAGCTACAGTGTCACACCAAATTCCCCACTGTGGTTAGTCCGTGTGACCTCACAGAGCTCGGCAGGGAACTGGGCCTGCTACTGGGCGTTTCTACTCTCATGAGCACTGTTTTTTGTTGTTGTTGTTGTTGTTTGGTGTTTTATGAGACAGTGTGGCCCTGGCTGTCCTGAACTCACTTTGTAGACCAGGCTGGCCTCAAACTCATAGAGATCTGCCTGCCTCTGCCTTCTAAGGTATTAAAAGCTATCATAATAACTTTTAGTTGTGTCCCAGGTTTAAAGATTCTTACTACTTGTTCAACACACACACACACACACACAAACACACTCATGTTCTGTCTCTCTCTTCTAATTTTTTTCATTAGGATAGTGCCAGAGAACTTTTTAAAATTCCCATCATTTCAGAAACCATAAACAATGGAACCATTTTAAACATATTTGCTGTGCCATCCTACTGGCCAGTGTCCCTGTGCCACATCCCCTGGCATCCCAGGTCTCTCTGAGCTGCTTACACCAGGGATCTGAAAACCAGCTGAAGGAAATTATGTCCATCTGCCCTTTTCTCATTGCTGGATTGTTGAGCTGGCTGTAAAGAATCATCCCGACATACAGGACACACCCCTGGTGGTGTCCACTGCTTACCCAATCCCTTCAAAACCATCAGTCCATATTAGAGAGTACAGAGATGTCAAGCAGGAGTCAGGGATGGCTGCTGCCGACTTCTCCACTGTTGGTTTTATTGGGCAAACCCTTTTAATAAAAATATAAACCCAACGCACCAGTGGGTCCTATCTCTTGCGGAGGGATCGGGGAGCCTCTTACAGCCATCCTGTCAGGTCCCAGGACTCTAGGACCCTGGAGCAGTGGCAGCCTGGCCCACTGCTGCTTTCAGAAATGAGATAAGGGACTGCGCCCCAGGACCCCCGGGGGGAGCGCCAGTTTCTAGTTGGCGTGCTCTGCTGAGCTCTCTCTCACTTCTTACTATGACTGGCAGTGAGCAAACGTCACCATGAACTTGAACGGACAAATCTGCTGAGAAGGCCTGGCGGCTGAAGGGCGGATGGCAGGGCAGGCAGGCTCCTTGAGCAGGAGCGGCAGGACCCTTAATACCCGCCCCCAAAACAACCAACGGCAATGGAATCTTGTGGCTTACTGAAGCGACCAACACGAACAGCAAGGAGGTAGAACTAAAGTCTTAGTGTGTGTCAGAATGTCAGCCAGGACACTGTCTGTCTGTCTCTAACCTTTATCACTCATCTGGATTATTAATTAATAATGAATCATTAAATAAATTATCAATTCATTTACTAATAATTGTTTAATAAAGAACTGTTTAGCAATTAATTAATAACGAATTATTAAACAAGTGAGGAGACTGAGGCAGACAACACTGGGACACTCCCCGCAGGCTCTCCCTGCTGCTAAGTGGCTATCTGACAGTGTCTATCCGTGCTAACAACCCTTGGACTCATGAAATGGACAGAGGCGCGCATGAGCACAGGTGTAATCACTAACTTGGTCTCAGGAGGGAAGTAGCCCGTTCCCCTGAGCGCCAAAGTGCTGACGTCAGCCGTAAAGGAGCACCACTGCCACAGAGCTCCCAAATAGCCAGGAGGGCTCGTGCAACGCCTGGCACGGGGTTCCTGATGGAAGCATGCCTCCCTGAGCCTCCCACCTCACCCACGCTCAGCGAGCTCTGAGTCCAAACCCACCTGACCCCACGGCCTCTGGCCTTCTACTGCATGCTCTGTAAACTAGCCACTGGTTATAAGCTTATTTGAATAAACCCACTCATGAAGTAAATATGAATAAGACACAAAACCCACACTCATCCCCACATCGTGGCTGCTTTCTTCAGAGTAACAGGGTCAGAATGCTGAATGAAAGTTTCTGCTACTGAAAATGTCATGACCACCACGGTGGTGCACTCATTCAATGCCAGCACTCGGGAGGCAGGAGCAGATGGATCTCTACAAGTCCAAGGCCAGCTTGGTTTACACTGTGAGTTCTAGAACAGCCAGGGTCCTAGAACAGGGTCTCACAACTACCCAGTGAGATCCTGCCTCAAACAAACAAACGAACAAACATGTAAGTACCAGTAGGAGATTACTTGGAAACCATCAGCCACCAGGGCTGCTGACTCAACTCACTGGAGATTGAACGCAATGGGCAATAGGTCGTTTAACACAGGATAATCATAACTCCTTCCAAATCTTCAGCTCAAAACCTTCAAATGTGTTGCTAAATGCTTAGACAATTTTTGTAACAGCCACCCACACTCTTTTCAAACAAAGGCCTCCAAAGGGCAAACCCCACAGTTCCCCGCTTCTGTAATGGCCTGAGAGCTAGGCCACAGCATCTGGACATGAACTCTGTCACCAGTGAGCAACTTTCGTGTGTTACAGGGTATGAGCTGTAAGAGTGAGTCTTGGCTATCTAGAAAAGTCTAGAAGAGGAGAGTGCACTTCTGAGTGTATTTGTGAGGATGTGTCTAGGGATGACGGGACAGGAGAAGGGTGGGACCAGCCCTGAGTGTGTGTGTGGGTACCAGGAATGGGGGCAGGACAGGACAGCAGGGGTGGGGGAGGGGGAAGCTCTGACAGCACAGGCCTGCTCTCTGCTTCCGGCTGCCTCAAGCTCCCGCCACCAGGATGTTCTGCCTCCAAAGGTCACAGCAACCAGCCAGCTTCAGGAACAAAACCTCTACTAGATTTCTTTATGAATTGTTCACGCTGGGCATTTTGTCACAGTACAAAAGGCCAAGAAATGCACTGTCTAAACTCTTCAGCAGCATTCCGTGTCTTGAATTCCTACCCTGGCACAGTCACAACTGAAGGACAGCTGGCGAAGTTCCTGTACTTCGCTGCTTTAAAGCAGGATTGTACACAAATCAGGCTTGTGTGGTACATCCTGCAGCTTTTCCTTCTGACTCATTATGCCGTATTTCAGCTTTGGTAGTACAGGAGTCCAGATGTTTGCTCTGCAGGCGCATGTGATTAACGTTGGACACGTAATCACTGCTTTGGAGTGCGGCCAGCAAGTGTCCCTATGTTGTGTAACTATGCTGGCACGCCAGGCGTGTCATGCATTAACAGAATGTCTCTGCTGATATTCCCAAGTGGCGCCTGCTTGGGATGAGCAGAGAGAGGTTGGGGATCTGGGTGCTGATGAATTCATCTCGCTCTAAGTTTCTTAGTCTTAGACTATGACTAGCAAAAAGAAACATAGTAAAAACTGCTAGGAAGCTGGGCATTGTGGCACATGCCTTTAACTCTAGCACTTGGGAGTCAAAAGTAGGAGAAAGTCTGAATTCAGGGTTAGACTGGTCTACAGAGTGAGTTCCAGGACATCAAGGATTACACACACAAACCTTGTCTCAAAACAAACAAACAAACAAAAAAACCCAAAAACCGCTAGGAAAGAAAATGTTTTTCTTTGCTGCACACAAATGTAAAAATTTATGATTTTTAAAAATTGTTTTCCTTTCTTAAAAAGATGTGTCTGAGAACATTCTGATGTCACAGACAGCCCAGGAGTCCCAGGCTTTGTGGCAGTGCCTGTGCAGACAGCGTTTCATACGGACACTTTAAGCTTCTCTGCGTGTTTCCAGCAATCTTCTGTAAACACAAGTGGTACAGACTGAGGCGTTTTCATGACATTAACAACCCACTTCCTTCTATGAAAAAATTAAGTATCTACATACACAATATCAAACTTCTTAAAAGAAGTTTAAAAGTGAACACATGAAAACGAGCGAATAGCACAAGAAAGGCTACCCGGGCTGATAAAGAGCCAGAGGCCGTGTCAGAAGAAGGCACTGCAACAGAGTGAGCCAGGGAGAGGAAAACTTCATCTACAAAGTTTTCAGATATACAGTGTTCAAGTATCCCGAAACATCCATTGGTCACTCCTTTACCGGGGACATGGGAAGTCTCCACCACAAACTTCCCTGGCTGTTCACACTGTGCATGGACATTATATGAAACACAGAAACTCGTCTCACAAAACCCAACTTGCGTGTTCACTAAGGTGAATCAAAAATGCTTAGAAGGTGGGCACGCACATCAGGTGAAGGCCCGATGAACTTCCCCAGAATGCAAAGACTCTCTGACCGTAAGCTTTCCCATCCCTAGCCTGACCTCTCATCCCCTCTGACTGAGTTCCTGTAGACTGAGTCCCTTCGTTTACGGCATCTCCGACTACCACCTGCTTGCCATCCTTCCTGCCAACAACTGCGCCCCCCCACCCCCGCATATTGAACACTTTGCTGCCTCTCAACCTCCAGCCATTGGCACGATCACGGTACTTTGCTGAGCGTTTCCATTGTGCTAAACCTTTGCACAAACACTCGTAGGACCTGGATACATGGCATAGCAGCTCAGGGCACTGGCTGCTCTTCACAGAACCCAAGCTGGGTTGCCAGCACCCATGCTGTGTGTGTCACAAACGCCGGTAACTGCAGGACAGGAACAGGGCACTCTTCTGACCTCCACCAGCAACTGCTGCCTCCCTCTGCTGTGCTACAACACAGTCTTCCTACAAATAATACGAAAATACTGAACACACACTTAGGAAGTCAGTATGTCTTAGGTTATCAGGAGTGGCTAATGGTCCAACAACGTAATACTTAAGTGCTTTGGTGATATTATTTGGTTGTAATTTATGACACATAAAATATACACAGGCTGTATGAGGAGGAGAGGAATTCTTGATTTTTGTTCCAGGCACAATTATAGAACTACTTGTTGATTAGAACTGAGCTTTGAAAAAAAAAAAGAACTGAGCTTCGGAGAAAAATCAAATTCAGAATGACCATTAACTTTTAAAAGAAATATTTCTCACTCAAGTGATGTGCATGCAGGTACCATGGTGTTCTGTTTCCTAACAGGGGTCTGGCAATGGAGTCAGTATTGTACCATGAATGCCAGGGGCTACACAGACAGTCTCTGTGTGAAAACACACTCAACACTGTATCACAGCTGAACAAATGGCTGTAAGAAGCCACTTGCCAAACCCTGTTAGAACTTCCTAAAACAGACAGAGCATGTGGGTCCATTCTGGTTCCTACAATCCCCAGTTAGCACTGTGACAGGAAAACAATGTGGAGTTGTATTGCCACAGAAATGCCTTGGACCCCACCGCTCTTACTCAAAGAAGTTTTTTTTTTTTTTTTTTTTTTACCTTCTGAGTAAACATTCTTTTGACCACAGGAAAATGCTAAGAATAATTTTATATTAAATATAAACCACTACAGTTACGTCACCCATACTATTTGCCTACATTCCTACAAAAGAACGAGACATTCACATATTTCATAGTGTAACCTACAACCCACAAGACACACTATTCCTCTGCTTCATTTCTATTTAAGGTTATTTTCACCTTCCTTTTCAACAGTACAGGCCTCCCCGCAAGTTACCCACCACCCTTTTAAAAGAGTGAGCCACAAGAAGCCGAACTTTGGAAGACTTCTGTGAGAACAGAATTATCAGGCTGCACTCACTAGCAGACCAAACAAGCTGAGCCCACTCCCTTCCAGGACGCGGCCAGTGCTCCAGACAGTGCTGCAGACACGAGCAGCGGGCTAGGCTATGAATCAGACTGTAGTTCTTTAACCAACAGGTAAAACGGAATCTCTACTTAGAGGGCCAAAACCCTGAGCTGAAATTCAAGTTTAAGGTTGTATTATTAAACAAGAGTGGCAGAGAAATAAGTGGGAAGAAACACTTGGGGTCTGGGATTGAGGCTAACTGTGAACACAGGGCACGTGGGTAGTAACACGAGATACAGCTGTAAACATGTGCCAGAAGACACCCACCTATGCGGACATGGGCAGGGCACAATCTGAAGTGTGGACACGGACAGACCCTGCAGTGAGGCCGCGGCCACAGGACTGTTCATTAGTTTGGGGCTCATGGTTTTAGCCACCAGAGGTCACTCTTCCCTAGAAAGACACAAGACAGCACGCCAAAGCTCCTCCCCATTGGAACAATGAAATAGAAGATGTGGGTCTCCTGGCCCTTACTGCAGGCACCAGAGAACAGGAGGGCTGGAAGCAGCCGCAGAGGCTAAACTATACAGAGCAGGGTTAAGTCTGGCCACTGAGGGCAGAGTAGGGGGTGTGAACCCTTCCCTGGCAGCAGAGAGCTGTGGAATAGCTGCCAAGATAGGAAGATATAAGGCGGAAATACAAGTCCCTCAGGCACCCTTCAGCTAAGGACCCCGCAGTACTTTCTATTGCTTCATGCAAATGTCATCAGCCAGGCCTGCCTCACAGCTCAGCATATGTATGAAGCCAGAAGGGAGAAGAGCCTGGACCGGTGGTGTGTGCTGGTAACTCTAGTGCGAGGGTGGGGCATGAGCTGAGATAGTTCACAGCTGGCAGCAGCCCGGGCTACAGAGCAAAACCCTGTCTCAAAACCAAACCAGGCAAAGCCAAGCCAGCCCAGAGAACCGTCTGTCACTGTGCCTGGAAGAAAATCTGCCACCCACCTCACTGGCACTGCTTAAGGGCAGGTCTAAATCTGGCCTCCAATAGGAAGTGCTGCTTCTTGATGATTTAATGTGCATATCAGCCAGAGAACAACTCAGCAAAGACCCTCCGGTTAGCAAAGGGTTAAACCCTGCACAGCACAGTTCCTTATTTCACCGCAAAAAACCACAGAGAAGGATTTTGGTAGAAAATCATCAGTTTCCTCCTGAAGTCCTTGTTTGGAGTACTGTATCCCGCATGCTGACAGTTACTGCACGCACATCACCTCAGGTCCCTAAAGCAGCCTCCTCTACTGCAGAGGTGCAGGCTGCTCACTGAGAGTAAGAAATAAAACCACTGATCCCTCTGCTGAGCGTGGAGAAATGAACAAAGTACAGCATGAAACATTCTAAAGCACATACAATTTATACGCGCAGTTGCAGCTTTGTAATTTATCCTCAACAGCACGGCTCTGACATCACCAAGAGCCTCTCTCGGCAGGCTACCCCTCAGGCGACACCTTCCTCTGAGGACGGCCCCACGGCGCCCATGCTCTGGCTTCTGCCTGCTCATCCCTCCGCCTAAGCCTGCTCCCACGGGTCCCGGCTCATAGCACGTGAGGATGCTCATGGCTGGAGCATGATTACTGAATGCCCATGCTCACCCACGTCCTTCTCTCTGGTGGCACCCACTACAAGGGATGTGGTCGACGTACAACAGGTCTCTGATGGGTGTGAGGCTGACATGCCCTATATACAACAGGTCCTGATAAATGTTAGGTTTTTATTAATGATATAATGATTAATGACTTGCAAATATAACTTCTGGGAAGCTCTCTGCTCCAAGGCCAGTGAGATCCACACAGCAGCAGTCTCGTTCTTATCTATGAAGGTCTGAATTCCTGACTGCCAGGTTAGCCATTAGAGGCGCTGTGATCTGTGAATCCTAAAAAACATAACTTTTATACACTTACACAAACCAGTGTTTGTTCATTTCTCAGGATTGTTGGAGTCCGTGCCTCCTCTTTAGGGGTCTCTTGGTCTTTCTTGCTTAAAGCGCAGGATGGAAAATTGCCTGTACTATCCAGTCTGTTTGATTAGCACATTTCCTGAGGTTCACTGACATGCTGTCAGTCACTAGCTAAAAAGCCATTAGCACGACCAAGCTGGGACTGTTCACACCCCCTCCGCAAGCCTCAGACCCAACAGTACTACTCACCGCCCTAGCCCTAGGCTTACCTATAACCCCCTCAATTTGGGGGTGGTGGGGATGAAGCAGGGATCGAAACACTTTAAAACACATGGCTTCAACTTCCTCATGTTGTAATTTATCTCCATTGTAGCAACAACAGCTCAGACAAAGGGCCACATGGCCTTGTGTTGCTTCAGGACGTGATAGGAACAAACCCTTCAGCAAGCCATGTCTGTGACCAGTTTCTTTCACTTAGCATTTCCAATGTCCACCTACGCTACAGCCAACGAGGGCCCTGTGCTTCCACCATCACACACTTCCTCTGTCCACTGAGTTTTCAGCACCGAGGAGCTGCGGGAGCATCTCTGTACGGTTTTACGTGGAAGTGTGCTAAGTGCACATGGGCACATGCTCAGGAGACCTGCAGGACCATCTAATTCCCCACTGAGGAACTGTCAGGTTGCTTTTCAAAGTGGGCGAATCACATTCCCATTAGCGGTATACGTTGGTTTTCATTTGTTTAGAGTTGTACCATAGTGATTTGTGTACAGGTAGCTTATTCTTTTGTTTTGTTCTTACACTTCCTTGAGAAGTAATATTAAGCATCTTTTTAGCAGCTTGTTAGCTAGTTAGTCTTGAGCTAACTGTCTTAAAACAACCAAAAACCAACCAACCAAACAAACAAACAAGCCAGGCGTGGTGGTGCGCACCTGTAATCCCAGCCCTTGGGAAGGCAGAGGCAGGCAGATCTCTGTGAGTTCGAGGCCAGCCTGGCCTACAAATGGAGTCCAGCTCAGCCAAGGTGTGCTAAGGTTTCCAGATAGAAACCCTTTCTGGAAAAAACAAAACAAACAGAAAGAAAGAAAAAACAGTTAGGTTGTGGCAGTTTTTAAACTGTCTAGGAATAAGTCCTTTATCAAATATTGCAAATATTTCCACTACAGAAGAGTTTCTGGCCGAGTTTTTGATGGCACCATTTGAACCCAAGTTTTCCTTCTGATGTCCAGCTTACTCTTCCTTCCGCTGCACTGGCATTCCGTGTCAGACACAAGGAACTGCTGTCTGGCTCCTGAGGATTCATAGCTTAGCTTAAGAGTTTATTTTTCCTCTTTCCACTAAATCTGTCATTACTTCCGCTCAGTCCGTGAGGTGAGAATTCAGGTGGTCTTCTTCCCTTTGCACAGGGATCCTAGCACAGACTGTCCTTATTAGGTCATTAGTTTTTCCAACAATGTTTAGTAGCATTTGGTGTCCAGCTTCTATAATTTTTGTGTAAATATCAGCTTAGCATTTTATTCTTTTTATAGTGCTATCTGCAGAAATTGTGAAGTTGACTTTGTAGCGGTTGCTCACTAGTGCAGACACACCTGGCCTGTAACAACATTGTGCAGAGAGGCTCACCCCGGATTCTCCAGACTGCTCTCCACAGAGGCAGCCCCACCTTCCTCTCTCTGCCTTTGCCTCACGCACACACGCGAGCTTCCCCCTGCCAGGGTGCAGGCAAGCCCGGAGAAAGGAAAGGCTTTGGGAAAACTGGTACATAGCAGCCTAAGCCAAGCATGAAGCCGTGTTTTAAAGACCTTAACGGACGGCACAGAGGCCAACAGTAGACGTCTCCACTGGGCTAGGTTAAGCCAGCCAGCACACTGAAGAGCCTCTGGCAGGCAGGTCGCCACCTGGGCAGCCCAGCGCCCACCCAAGGGCTAATTTTCAGAGGGGTGTGGGAGATGAGTCAGCCACAGCCACTTCCTGTTGAGAGGTGCAATCCTTCCGTGATTCCAAGTTTCACTAAGAAATTAAAGGCAGATTTTTGTTTAATAAGTAACCAGCGTTCCCCACTGGCTGGGGTCCCACCTCAGTCTTCTGCAGTTAGACTCTTTGTAATGAATTAAGCAAGAAAGTGAAGGGAAGAAAGAAGGGGTCCATATATGTATATCCATATGTCCATATGTAATATATATATATACATATGTGATCTTATCAAATGGTTTTAGTTTTACTATATTTTAGCACATGACTTTGAGGTTGTTTTCAGTTTTTATTTAGGTTTCTTATTTTTATTATGTGCATATGTGGTGTATTGTGTGTACACATGTGTCTTAGGGAGCCACAGGCGTGGGGTCCTCTGGAGCTGGAGGCAGTGTGGGTGCTGGGAGCTGAGCCTGGGTCCTGGAAAAAGGATGAGCCCTCCGGGAGCTGAGCCATCTCTGCAGCCTGAATTTTACTTCTTTTAATAAGAAATACAATAGTAGGGTTAAAAAATCTACATACTCACATACTTTACTTTTCTTACATTTTAACGTAGAGTTTTCCCCAGGTGACCAAGCTCTCTAGAGCTGATTCCATTTCAGCAAGAATGAAGTTCCATGCTGGCCACACCCACTCCTGCGGCCCGGATGCTACTCTGGCCTAATGACTACAGCAATGATGAAAAACGTAACCTTTAAAACAAAGCTTTAAAAAAGTAAAAAGGCTTATTTTAAGAAACAAAATAAAAAGTTGTAAGACATTAAATATTAGTCTTCTCTGTCAAACACTGTAAACATCTGTTTATGATAAGAATTCCAATCTTTCTATCTCCCCCACCTTGCAAGACTTTTAAGCAAATCTTTTCTCCCACCACCATCTTATAAAACCTTTATACAAATATTTTAATCCTCTTGAGCTGGTAAAACTTTTTCTTACACAAGTGGCTTACAAGGACCCCTTCTTTCTTTCCTTCACTTTTTTGCTTGATTTATTAAAAAGTACCTAACTGCAGAACACTGAGGTGGGCCCCAGCCAGTGGGGCACGCTGGTTACTACCTGTGTTAGAACACACCAGAGCAAGAAAGCAAGCGTCCTGTGTTGACTGGGCCGGCACAGCTGGGGCTTGGTACGTTCCTCTTGCTATGAAAAGACTGTTCTCTTTGCATGTTCCTTGTGTGCCAACAAAATCTGCTTCTCTCTACTGCGGTGATTCTCCAACACTCATCCCAAGTCCACAGACAGACTCCAAGTACAAGGCATAGAAAGTCTGCTAGAACCAGAGTAAACCACCAAGTCTAACAATGTGCAAGCCGTTCACAGGCATGTCAATGGAAATGAAATCCAGGTGAGCACCTGTGTCAAGCATGGTCCCCCGGCTATGCGCAGTACTGAGCGTGCTCTCTGCGTTCCAGCCCTCTTGCCTCTTCTAGGCTCCTAACTGCTTTTTGTGGACAGTCACAGTATGTGACGTTTTGACAAAAGAACACTGGTGAATGCAAGGCAGGTTCCGCTTTCTGCCATGCTCAGCAGCTCATGAAGAAAGGTGGTGTCCTGGGTGTGTGAGCCCCGCTGCACATGGAGTCCATGGAAAACCTCCGGGGTGGTGCTTTCAATCATTGTCTCTGGCAGATTCTGGTAAATTCCATCCAGAGAGCCACTGCTGGGATTTTCCTCCATGATGGAGGCTTGTCCTAAGAGGCCTCTTTCTCAGGAACATGACCTTAGTCTTAGCAGCCACAGCTGCTGAGATCAGGCACAGTCTCAGGAGTCCTTGGACATGTCATTGATTTCCAAGTTCGAATCCCCTGTGTGAGTGTGCCATAGTCCCTGTGGAGCTTCAGGGAGACATAACAGTCCTGCAGATAAACAGGGCCTCAGGCTCCCGATTCTTCATGTTTAAAACTGTGAATAACTATTTACAACTAACAATGACATAAAAATGAAGCCGCTCTGTGTTGTTGTTCCTAAACCTTTATCTGTCACTATCCACAGTTTTGCTCTCTTATGAAAACCAGAGGAAAAGCCTGTAAAATGTTTGATATTATTCAAGTATAGGGGGAAATGTTCCCACTGAAACAACGAAAATTAAGCAAATTCACTCATATAGAGAAGTGTGTGTCCAGAAAAAAAAAAAAAAGGAATTAGGTCAATTTTATAAACCATTAAAAATGAAACTAGAAAGACAAAGGCCTCAGCTAATGAATGAATTTCAGACAATGATTTCATTTAATCAGGAAATGCTGTAAATGAGCACCAGTACAGTAGGATGGATACCATCAGTGAAAAACTAAGAAGAGGAAGAAGGGACTATCTTTGCACCGAATTACGTGATTATGCAGACTGGCAAAGCCAACTGCCATCCATCCACTTTCTTTATAAGCAACTTAAACTCCAGATGGAAGCTGTGGTGACTTTTGGAGATGTTAAGCTTTTAATTGCCTACGAACTATGTGCTCACTCAATACAAAGCCTGCAGGCAACTTTGCAATTTATGCAGCTGTGGCTTTCCTGAAGATCCTTATATGTAGATAACTAAAAAGATTCTCCTGCCATGTCCTATGTCCCAGACAGGGACTTTTAAGATCAGAAAGCAACAATATTCAGATTAATTAAGATGACATTGCAAGAAAACAATGCAGACATGAGAATTACAGTATAGGATCATTGGGAGACCTTAAATCTCAGATCCAACAGAAGCAAATCCTTAATCTAGGGACCCTTATCACAGCAACTAAAGAGCCACACAAAGTGCTTTCTAGCTAACAAGATTTTATACTTTACCTTTATTATTTTTGTTTTATCTTGCAGCCTTATAGCCAGTTACTGCTGGTTATACAAAATGTATTTCAAATTTTATATATATATATATGTATATATATATAATTTGAAATAATTTTATTATGTATATTTTTAACCAACTAAAATATTTTCTACACACCTGGAAGTCAAGATTTACATAGAAAATGATGTACATTCATTCTCCCTCTATACCAGAGCAATGTTTGTCTCCTCTGTTATTTCCCAATCACACTGGCTCAATTTAACACCCCAGGAGAACTCAAGAGAAAGTTAAATATAGACAGCCCAGCATGCCACATGTTTTAAATGACCTACTAAGCCTGACTGTTGAGCTACAGACGTCAGAATGGATGTGGAAAAGGCCCGTCAGGCTCAGCATGAACATGTAAGACCATCAATTAGTGACGTTGGCCAGGGCAGAAGGAGCACTCCCATGACATATGTTACCATCCCTTGTGTACCTGACCCTGCTACTCACTGGCTAGGTGGCTTTACACAAATTAGTCTCTTTGCCTCTAGAATGGAGATAATCATCCTCAAATTTGTCAAGACCAAATAACAATGAGTCTGAATGCTTACCGCAGGGCTTGTCACGCTGTAGGCTCTGTGACAGCCCTTCTTAGCGCCCACTGTGATTTCATTTCTCAGAGGTGGTTACTGACTGACCACCGAGCTGTCTTGAGGTAGAGGTTTCTGCTAAGCCCTCACAGGCAGCCACAGGCAGCTACACAGCAACAGTGCGGTGTGATGCTGCAGTGCACAGGAACACAGTTGCACAGAGCCACGGGGCCTACACACAGCACTCAACCAGCACTCCAGCCTGTTCAAGCAGTTCAGAACCATGCCATTCACTCTGGGAAATGATGGTTACAGAAATAGAAGCATTTTATTCCTCCTACTCACCTACCTACCAAGTACAGGATAAAAACTGGCAATTACATTCTGCTAAGAATTTCAGGGTGTCTTACCGTGGGCCTATTCAATACTAGCTATATTAGAGACTTCTAACACATGAAACTTACTTTAGTAACTGTGCATCAGAAAACACTTTAAAAACTGAGATGTTAGGAAATGCTATCACATGTCATAACCAGCATGAATGAACATAGCTAAAAAGAGACACATGCTTTTGTTATTAATAATAACAAATGTGTTTCCACGGCTAGCAAGTACCAAGCCTTCCCACACTAGAAAAATGCATGATTATGATTCTAATTTACAAAGCAGATCACTGCTGGATATCCTTCACTTTGATTTTCCAGAGCTCAGTAGCTTGATGGGAAGGCAGGGATTAACAGTCAGCAGACTTGGCTCACAGTGTTCTCTAACTGTGGGCTCAGACTGACCTTGCACACACGTGGTGGCTTACTGCTTCAGCTACAGGACACAGACACTACTTCAAAGTCTCAGGAGCTTGACATGCTGTCCCACCGGGTGGCGACCAGCACAGATGGAACTAGGACGGAACACGTGTGAGAGGCTGGGGTGCAGCCACCAGGCCAACCAGCCCACGATGACCGCGGGCCCTGGAAAACATGCCTCCCCAACCACACGGAAGCCTTGGCTTTCCAGTCTACACTCGAGGGCCCAGGAGCAGGGATGGGACAGACGGCACAGCTCTCAAACTCACGTGGAAGGAAACGTCACAAGCTCATCATGTCCAAGAGAAAACAAAACAGGATGCTCACCACAGCCGGTAGGTTAAGACTCAGCTCACAGACGCTGCGTGTAGGAGCCTCGTGAGCACCGCTGTGCCAGGCGACCCAGCGAGGTGAGGCCAGGCAGGAGGACGGAGGCCAGCTGGGGAGCGCGCAGCGGGGCCTGGCCTCGGCACCGGGGGGCTTTTGTTAGAGGCCCCAGGCCAGGCTCTGTGCCAAGCGCTCCAACGTGCCCATTTACTTACCTCCAGGGCTCTTGCTGCCATCACTGCCACCTTCCAGAGGAGGCTTCTTGGAGCAGATGGCCATGGCCACACTTCACCAGAAGAGAGCCCAGACTCGGATCCAGACATTCCGGAGCCGGCCACCTAGCTCACGTGCCCCACCACTCAGGAAAAGAATGAATATGGCACCAGATTACTTCAAAGAGACTGCTCGCTGCACATTCCTGGAACCCTGTGCATACTCCCCAGAACCCAAGTCAAGTTAGAAGAAAAAACAACTCCACAAAGTAGTCTTCAGCTCTCTACCACACACTAAAATACTAAGCACATAAAAGAAAACTGTTTACTAATGGCCTATGTGCACTGAGCCTCTGATGGATACTTTAAGGACACTGCAAGGACGTTCACATGTTAGTGCATGAGCTCTGTAACAAACAACCAATGGGCAGTCACTAACAGCACAGACGCAGTGACTTCCGAAGGCTGGCCGTCCAGAGCAGGCGCCGCCATGCGTGCTGAGGGCCCTGCCTCCCACTCCCAGATGCTGCCTTCCTGCTACGAAGTCACACGACAAAAGGGACAGGGCAGCTCTCCGTGTTCTCCTTGACAAGGGGACTAGCTGCAACCCTGGCCTCTCAGAACCTGATAATTTCCGAGACCCCGCCTCCTGAGACAAGGCAGGGGACGGGGAGACAGACAGGCCATGCCAGTCAGTCTAGATCACCTGATTAGGTTACCTGTCCAGATAAAGTCAGGCAGTTACTGGCCCCTCGAGATCGGGGGGCAGGGGCAGATAAGAAGGGAGGCTGAACAATCCATCGCTATCAAAAATAGTGCTGCCTATCAGGGAGAGGCCACCTCTGGAAAGCAGCTGACTAAGCTTTCTGGAAAATTCCTAAACCTGTCTGGGGATCTCTTCCTATGGACACACAGAAGTAGCTGAACTGAGCCAAGCCAAAGTGCGCAAGCAGTGGGACAGGACCCAGTATCTCTAGCCAACGCTGGTCAAAGCCCACATGGTGCTGTGTAACCAAGCGCAGGACTCAGTCCATCTGACGGTAACAAAAGCCTGCGAGTGCCCTTATGGCCACAAGTCAGCTCCAAGTCAAATGAGTGTCTGGCCCTGCTGGGCCACATGAGTTCACCACTGAAGTTCTGGACAGACAACGTGCACACACAGCAGTGCACAAGCCATCATGTAACGCCTGACCACGGAACACCTCCCGACACACCTCAGATGCAAGACTGGTACGTTACGGCGTGTGGCGCTCTTACCACTCGGACACACCTCTCCACACAGAAAATAAGGGTTTAATTGTAGAGAACGAGGCCTTTTCTTCTTTCCTACCCCCACTCCTAACCCGCTCAGACTGTGTGCTGTCAAACTGCACACCCACTACATTTACATAGAAATAAATTCTAAAAGGATATGTATTGAAAAATTAAGAAATAACTATAGGTTATTACCATTAAGTTTAATTTATACACCTCTTTTATCTACTTTTATAGCCATAGTTGTGTAAACTTTCTCAGATGTAAAGACATCACTAGCGGAAAGATTAAAACTCCCTGAATTAGATGTCAAGGGAATGGGGAGATCAGATTAAGTCAGAGCAAATTAAATTAATCTTCCATGATAATATGAGAAGAGATCATTAGGAAATAGCACTTCACAGAAACACAGCACACACACACACACCCTTCCCAGGGCTTGGGGGACTGGACTTCTGGCAAAGGAAGAATCCAGCGAGCACCCAGTGTGAGGCTCTCCCCCGAGGGCCCATCAGCTCGGGTGTGGTCTGAGAACAACTCCTCTCATCCCGCCTCGTGTCATGCTGACAGAGCTGCTCCCAGTGAGGGATCACCAGCTGTTCTCAGAACCTGCACACAGAGAGGATGTGGCCAGTGCTACCTTCCTAATGTCTCATGAGTTTTTAACATTATTTTTGGCTAAAGCTCATGCTCTTAGCTGGTGCCTGACCCCATCTCTCCAAGAAAGAACAAGCCCTTGAGAGTGAAAACCTTCCAGCTTGAGGCCCTGAGAGTCGCTGGCGTATGGATGCCTGCAGACCTAGGCCTGAGACCTAGGACGCCGCGCCCACTGCAGGGCCAGCCCTGCCCATCACTCTTCCCTCTGTCCTATGGGGACAACAGGCACCTAAGCAGCTGTTCTGACACCCTAACAGAACAGGCCTTGCACCCTTACTCCCTGAAAGGGCTTCTATTTCTTGTCCCTCTTTGCACCTTCCAATTCCACTCAGGCTCATTTCTGCAAGCTTTTGCTCCTGCTCCTCAATCAAGGTGACTTCTTCAAGTGCAGGGTGGAGTTATGATGCGGGCATCCTTACACAGCCTGGGGCCTTGGGTGCTGCCTTGTGGATCCATCTGCAGCAGCAGGAGATGAGGAAAGACAGCTATGCAGGAAAACACTAGACGGAATGCAAGCCGACTTGTCTGTGAAGAAAGAGACGGTTCTCCGTCTGCAGTCCTTCACTCCTTACACATGAGGACAGCCACTTTTCATCCAGAAGAAAAGTCTAGACAGAATCCTCCAGTCCCAGAGCAGGCAACGATTTCTTCAGCATCAAATCTCAGTCTCAAAAATATACCCCCAAGCAAAATAAGTCCAGCTTTAGTGTAGGTGCTGACAATGCGCCGTGAGAGAAGACATAGAAAGCGGGCTATGTGGCCGAGGCCTGCCTCGCTAAGCCTGTGACAGTGCTCTATAAAATTCAACTCCGCTGGCTATGAAAATCTCTGAAGACAGTCCAAATGCTCTTTGGAGCAAAATGGAATAAAAACAGCAATAATTAATTATTGCCTCATTTGTCCTAAAGGTGATAATTTTTAATGAACTACAATAATTTTATTTCATACTAAATTTCCTTTTTAACAAGAGAAATTTTCAAATGGTTTACATATTAAAACTGTACAGTTGGACAGTGTAGCTTTTAGTGTAAACTATCTGCTATTTTAATGAATAATTTAAATTAGCAAGATCCTTTAGAGAATGACAATTGTTACATGTTTAGGATTTTAAAAGTCAACCCTAAATACCTCTCACACATGCACGTGTGCACACACACACTATTAGCATAAAAAAGTGGGATGTGTGTCACCTGTTATTACTTTTCAAAGTTTAGGCAGTTTGTGTGCAAAACAAGTGTCTCTGAGTCACACAAAGTTTCGTGATTAAATGCATGTAAACCTCACACTTAAATCTTATACAGTAATACTTCACCCACAGAGACAGCAATTTACCCACAGTACAGGCAGGCACAAGAGAAAGCATGTTTCAAAAGAATGTTTAAAGGAAAACAGACGAAGACCTCAATTCATGCCTTGTGGTGTGGAGAGTACTATAGTGGAGGGGTCCCTGGTGTGGCCGGCCATGGAGCACTCATCGGCATGTCTGTCTGTCCACACAGCACCCCACAGAGCGGTGCACACAGAACTGTCTGCACACAGAGCTCACCCTGGAGATTCAGATGCGAACCTCAAGCGCCGAGGAAGAATTGACGCTAAGAAAGAAGGTGCAGCCTGATTCTTTCCACCGGTCTACTGCTCACAGCGCCCCACAGTCCTGGCTTTCTGAGCACGCTTGTGAGGCAGGCACTAGGGTTGTGCGGACAGTAACTGTGAATCCTGGTTTATCTAGAGCAGCAATAGTTTATACTTTGTAACTACCTACCTAGTGTTTGGTCTGAACAACTGCCTCTAGGATAAGAAAATCTAGGCCTGCACAGATTGTGCCTGGAATACAAAAGAGATTTGGGTAGGATTAATTAAAACAGTAATAGTTCTTGTTTCATCGTATTGTTTACAAACCAGACCACATTTGCACACACACACACAATAAACCTTCAATGAAATGGATACTCATATCCACTATGTGGAGTGAGTAGACTTAAGGTCTGCCAACCAAAGGGAACGCCATTCTTTACCATGTGATGTGACTTCACCAGACTGATAATTCCATATGACGTGACAGTTTTTGAAACGACAGAATGGACACTTCTTGAGACATTTTAAAAGGAAAGGATTAAAAGAAGGAGAGAGAGAGAGAATGACAAAAGTCATGAGACTCAAGACCGTCCTTCCTCAGGGTGTGACTTCTCTTCTAATTCTCAGATCTTTTATTGGTTTGAGTCGCTGTGTGTGCGTGTGTGTGTGTGTGTGTGCATGCATATGTGTGTGCACAAAACACACATATACTTGGAAAACTGACAACACTAGTGACATCAAACATAAAGAGGTTATCAGTAAAGATGGAGAATCATGGACTTAGCAAGGTCATGGACAATTGGTCCAAGTGTTGAACTCAGAGGTTTAAAACAAGTGTCCCTAGCCTCTCCAAGGAGCAAGTGCTAGCCCACTGGGCTCTGAAAGCAAGGAACAGAGAGGTAGTGTGTTTGTGCATTACACAGACACCCCAGGGCTGCCCTTCTCCTGTGTGCTAGAGTCGCTAAAAACGGTTGTCTGTGGACAACAAGAGAACAATAAAGAATAAAGTGACCCTTTCACACTGCCCTCTTCCTATAAGCTCTGACCCACTGTACCAGTCCACACTACCACTTCCATAGGCTTGGAGCTACAGTGTGCACACTTCAGACTTTCTAGACACTTGGAACTAGTAGGTAAATCCAGTTCACTCTTTACATTTCCTATATACTTTGAACTACAGTTTTACTTTTTTAAATGAGCAATTTTTAAAATTTTTATAACTAATGTTTGCTGTGGGAGTGTGGGGGGGGGAGGCTCCTTTTCCAGAGTTTAGAAGAATAAAAAGCAGCCAATGCGCTGGGACAGCTTCTCTCTGCAGAGACCGATCTTTGCCTTTAGAGAATGTAATCAAGCAAAAGCTAAACACTGTTTCCAGTGCTAGAAAATCAAGTTTTACTTAAAAGTGGCTTACTTGTAGCTAACCTCACCTCTTGCAAAAGCAGCTAGGGGACTCTTCCTCTTCAGAAACTCAGCCCAAGGCTGTCCAAGGTCAGGACAGCTTTCCAGGTTCTTCCGGCCCGAAGAGCCCATGTCAAACCCAGCCACACAAGGGAGGGAGGGTCTTTACTCCATTCATACACTTAGAAAAAACAGGGCAGTGGAAGAGCCATGCTCAGGGAGAAAGCCACAGACAAAGCAACATTCAAGCTTCATGAGTTCCGGACATTTCCTGAAAATCTCCCGTGTGGCAGGCCAGATGGATGGGGATACGACACAGCTGAACAGTAAGTGGGTGTGCTAACCCAAACAACGGGGGGTGTGTAGACACACACAAGTGAACAGTAAGTTAATGTGGCTACGAAGCTGAAACAGCTGTCCCAACTTACATGCAATCCTTGAAGACTGTTGGCAGTCCGTGAACATTTAAACACCAATGACACCGGGTGTAACAGGTACAGGGAAAGGGCAGCTTAAAACAGGGATCGCAGGGATCTGAATGTGTGTCTCCTCCAGAATGCCTTCAGTTCCATCAATCACTGAAATTCAATTGCCACTTGAACATCGTTTTGAGGGCGGTGCCTTTAGAGGTAGTCAGGCCGGCCGACAGAGCACTATGCTCATGTCCCTGTCTCAGAAGTGGGAGCCTCATACAGGGTCCCCTTTCTCTTTTCTGCCTTCTGTCTCCAACTTAGCATGGCTTATGCGGACCACCAGCACCTTGAACTAGAACTGTAAGCCAGTAAGTTTCTTTCAACTGGTGAGGCACTGGGTCCCTGTCATTCTTCCCTGAGGTAGGCCTGCAACACACACAGGTGTGTATCACAACATTGAGATGAAAAACTTCAAGTCCACCTTAGTCTGCATGAGGAGCTCAGTCTCTTTGGTCCCATACAAACTCTCACGGTGTTGTGTCATTCAGTTTTGGCAAGCAGCTCATCTCAATAAATATATCTTCATGAAAAAATAGTTCTTCAAAAATCATATAATCTGATCAACCTTATGCTTTTTGTTCTTTTTAAAAACAGCTGAGCGTATGTTTTAGACAGTGTGGTAGTTCCCACAAAATACTAACTTAGTACTAAGTGGCTAGGTGGTTAGTGAACCTTATTTCCCCAGCAATGGATTTCTGTACACAACTTAAATGAATTCTCCTGGCCGTGGGCTCTTAATTTTTAAATTACGCATTCACTGTACCAGTTACTGGGTTTTCCTGTGACATGTCAATCTCTGCCTGCAATGCTCTTCTTGTCTTCTCTAGCCCTTCCTCTTCTCCATGCCTAGGAGAGTCCTTCTCTGGTCTCTCTTTCATGTCTTTCTTCCCCTAAATTCCATAGGAGAGAAAAACGATACTGTCTTTGAGTGTTTGCTTTATTTTACTTACCACAATGGTCTTCGGTTCTATATATTTTCCTGAAAATGACGTAATTTTATTCTTCTTTATGGCAGAACAAAACTCCACTCTTGTGTGTACCCTGCACATGTGTGTGTGTCACATTTTCTTTATTCTTCCACCTACTGACGGCCACCTCTGTTGTTTGTGAACAGCCAGGCCAGGGACTCTTCCACACATTCTAAAATAAGTGAGCACGTACCTGTGGGATTCACACACCTCCACATGCATAAGCTCCACATTTCTACTAAAACAGCTATAAAAACTTAAAAAATAATCTTGCTAGTGATTACCATCTTGTAGATTGTAGTACAGAAGAAAATTAGAAAGGAAGTTTCCTCTTCTGAGGAACTATATCCTACTTTACACAGACACCTGAAAATAGTGTATGAATACAGGGTTAAGTTAACCTTATTGTACAAGTAAAAACTATTATCTTAGACTTGTTCCTAAGTGAGCCGATGGCACAGCCAGGAATAACACTACCAAACTGACCCTAAGTAATTGTATTCCTAAACCAGATCCCAATGTTTTAATATAGAAATGTACACTAACAAATGGACAGGACAATTCCTTCCTTTGTCACCAAACCTTGTTTCTTTCACATTTCACCAAGTGACGGTCACACTGACATCTCCACTTCTGAACTCAGTGACTTATCCCACCTTCTCAGCTTTGCTCAATGAACGAAGTTTCAAAATGCTAAAACAGACAAACTGTTCCCAGTTTTCAAAAACCAGAAACAAAAGAATTAGGTCACAAAAGCTTCTTTCTTGGGGAAAATAAAGGTGAGGAATGCAATCGGGATGTTTATTGTCATTGAAATCCTCTCAGCCAGGACGCCTAGTCAAGTGTCTTGATGCAAGTTACTGTGGCAACTTGAATGACGGAGACACGCTGTCCTACCACGCTGTTCCCTACAGAATATCACTCCAGCCTTTAAAATCTGTTGGTAAAACTGTAATAGCAAGCATTCCTACACAAACTTTATTCAGAAATACCTTCATCTAACCCTTCAAATCAAATACAAGAATACAAAATATTTCCATTAGAGCAACATGGAACATAAAGTGAAAATGAACATACTCGTGTGTGCATGTACACACACACACACATACACAAACACAAACCTGTCATCCTGAGATTTCCTGCTGGCAGCTCTGCAAGGTGACACCTATACCCTGTGAGGACGGCCTTTCACAGGAAGGGATCAGGGAAGGGCCTGGGGAGGCCTGCAGACTCAGAACACGAAGGAAGGTGAAGAATCTGTAAAAGCTATCCTGTTTTTCCAAGTCTGCCTTCTCACAGGAACGCCCCCTGCAGGGCAGAAAGGGCTCTGCAGGAATGCCCCCTACAGGGGGGAGAGGGCTCAGAGGCTGAGAGCGCTCCTGTACCCAAGCCAAGCAGCTTCCAACCGCCTGTAATTTTACTTTCAGGGGATCCAGCGCCCTCTTCTGACCCCCACAGGCATGGTACACATGTGGTACACATAGATATACTCAGACACACAAACACATGTAAAATAAAAAAATAATAGATCTCTTTAAAAAAGAAATACAGGACTCAAACCTTTTTTCACCATTTTAACTGTATAAACCTAGCAAGCTGACTTGTGATAAAGTGAGAATTACTTTCTATCATCACCCTCTAAAAGAGAAGTGACCTGAGAAATTATGTCTTCCATGGAGAAAATCTGATTTAATAGTTATTCTGACTGTAAGACATTAACATTAAAAAATAAACACAGCCCTATGAAAACGTAAACATGTTGCAGTGAGTGTGTTGTCCATCCAAGTTAACAGTAAAAGTAGCTGCTTTGCCTCTGCACAGCGAAGGCTGCGGGGCACAGCTACAGCCCGGCTGCAGAGCCTTCATGTACTAACAGCAAAGCTGCGTCTTATAAAAGGGCTGCAGAGCACTCAGCCTCAGGACACACAGCAGGACATGCACACAGGACTCTCACTGCTGCACTCTTAGCATCATGACATGTACTCAGGGTTTCCTCAAAGGCTGTGGCAGGTTCTACATAAGACCTGAACCAGTAAGAAGGAAACGCAACTGTAGACTTAGGAGTCCTGCTAGAATGTTCTGAGCGGAAGATTAATTTATGAGCAACCTCTGAGGGTCATGCAACCACACACAACTTCTGCAAATGAAGGGCTAGGAACCCGTGCCATGAACGCTGGTTGGTGCCCTCAAAGAGTTCATTCATCTGTAAAATGTGAACGGTGTGCTCTTCAGTGGTTCGCTTGCCATAAACAAGGATGGGCTGCTTTTCCTCCTGAGACCAGTAAGTTACTCAGACGTTTGGGAGCTGGAGGCAGAGCAGGCCAAGAGCAACCTATTCACAGCGCAGTTGCACACACTAAGGAAGAGTGTTGTGCTCTGTCTACTTCACAGAGCACATGGACAGTGCAGTGTCACCAAGGGTACCACAGAGAACTCTCAAGAAAGCCGCTGAGCCTTCCTAGCAATGCTGTGGCAACTCCTTTGCTTTCAGAGGCGACAACTGACAGCCACGCAGAGCAGTGCTCGGGAAGCCCAGGAATGGCAGCGTCACTCACAAAACCTAACCTGTTTAGAGGCAGATTTGTCAACATAGGCTTGGCCCAGGCATCCTAACACGGCAGCACAGTGCCACTTCACACTGTAGTTCTTTAAGTCAGCGTGCCGCAGAGGGACGTCCTGTGTTCCCAGTGAACAGAACTACACTTGTCTTCCAAAACCCTGAGAGGTCTCTCAAAGTAACTGTCCTAGGATGCACAGCAAGGCCCCAGCTTTCTGACTCAGCTTTGGAAAGGGCTCTGGAGTAGGGCCAGCCAGTGTGAGGTAGGGTGCAAGGAAGGCAGAGCCACACTGCTCTCCTGGAGGGTCAACACAGGCCCTGGACGTACAGTGTTTAAGTGATGGCCAATTTCCATCTTCAAAATTATGAATTCCCCCATTTTAACTGACAGCCTTTAACAAGCGGGACACACAGGCTGTTTTCCCAGGAGCAGTGTTTGGCCAGTTCCATCTCCCCACTCTCACCACCCACAGTCATCTGGGTGGGAGGGTTTCTGCAGACTTTTACCTCACATGTGAATTCAGGAATTCAGCTGTTTCCTTAAGACTACTTAAGGCCCAGAGCGCTCTAGGAAAGGTTTCTCACTCTTTTTCTACTGCCCAAAGCTCCCTGCAACAGCACAGAAACTGCTTGCACAGTTACCAGTTGGGCATTTGGAGAACTGCCTAAAGCAAGGACTACACATGTTGAAGGAGAGGCCGGAGGGTTAGTGGAAGCAGAAGCATGCTGCACTTTTCCTTGGCAAGAACAGAGGGTCGCACTGGCTTCCCGAGAAGGGAGGTGCTGGCGGTTTTCCCCTGACCACGCCGTTGCCTAATGCTCCGAGAATGTGGAGCTTGAAGGAGTCTAAGAAATCTTGGCTACAGAAGGGGAGCTGACGCAGTTCATGTCTGCCACACTCACACCATGCCCTTCACAGATGGCTCTGCATCTATTTATGGAAAGTTTAGAGAAAGGCCAGCTACTGTCAGCCATCTTTGCCATTTCACAATATACTCAATGAACTACTTTTCTTATGAATAAAAGACATCTCCCCCCCCCAAAAAAAACCTCAGTTCCTAAAGCCTCAGTCATGAAATTACATGAAATAGCAAATAAAAAATAGTACCATAAGAAAGAAATTGTGGATCCCAAGTGAATCAAAACTGGAAAAAACATGTATGTTCGTTCCAACAATGGGAAGAAAATGTGAGTCCACAGGTGCCTTTCTAGGGCCAGCTCCAGCCACGAGGCTGCTGTCTGCTAAGACAGGGCCTGACAGAAACTTCATAGTTGCCACTGACTCCCTGGTTTTCAAAAAGGCATTAACTACATGTACTTATTTATTCTCTGTCTCTTTCTCTGTGTGTGCATGGAGGGTGAGTGGAAGTCACAGGACAGCTAACAGGAGTTGGTTCTCTCTACCTAAACCGTGGGTCTCAGGGATTGAACTCAAGGTTGGCAGGCTTGGTAGCAAGTACCTTCACCCACTGAGCCATCTCACTAGCCCCAATCATTTCAAATGACATTATCATTGCAATACAAAGGTATATTACTGCCAATTTCTGATGTTTAAAGAAAACAGCAGGCTCTGAAACATCAGGGATTCCTGCTTCAGGTCTGATGAAGATGTCATGCCTCTGGCCCCACCAGCCCTTCATACAGTGTCCTCCAGGAAACACCTGGCGTGGGGATGAAGTGATGGTTCAAAATGCAGGAAAGGTCACCCGCTGCAGAGAAAGTGCAGCAGCCGGTTAGAATCAGGTGGGAAGAGACTAAGCACCCAGAAGACCCCAGCTCAGCACAGGCTTGGGAGCTCGCCAGACACAGCTCCCGGACACAGACACAGCTCCCCGGACACAGCTCCCTCACCTAGAACAAGCTCTTCCCACTCGCCTTCTCTTTTTTAAAGCACCACCTCCTTTAGCTTTAGCTTCGTTTTCAAGAAAACTTGCCCAAGTGAGCAGCTGAGGAATTTCTGAAAGTTGCATCTCGTGTTCTTTTCCAGAGCCAGGAGTTCAAAATCCAAAGAGATCTATGTCCCTGCATGGCATCTGAAACACACCGACTCACACACATGCTGGGTTTGGCTGAAATTCTGAGCACGTCCAGGCTGTTTGGGGTGGAACGTGCTTTAACACGGCCCTTGGACAGGCAGAGGGTCTTGGACATACCCTGTGTCCACCATCTCACAACTGTCCTACCTTCCCGGCCCACTGCTTCCCCTCAGCCAGTCCACTTCCCAGCCACAAACAGAAAGAACAAACCCTAGCATTCCAAGGCATTGCAATCTTTTTGTATCATCTTTGCAATTGCACTGGGGACAGACAGAAAGCCTGGCACTGTGAAACAGGAAGGCAGTAAGAAATAAGAAATGTAAGTAGGGCGGGTCTCAGAAAACCTACGACATGTGTTCCCCGTGAGTCCTGTGTCAGGAGGCCCAGCTCCTTCCCACCTCCCTTCCTGGGCCACCAAGGGCACGCGCCAGCCTCCATAGGAGCCTTCTTGTCTTTAGTCCACTTGACGTTAGCATCCGTGCCCAAGCCCCACAATTCCCGCAGTGCCCAACACCTCACCCCCCAGCACACAACTCAAGAGTTTCCGTGCCAACCCTAGAAATAATCAGCCTCACACCCACAAATGAGTACAGCTTCACCTCATCAAAGGGGCTTCTTTCTGTAACAGCTGAAGACGAACCACAGATTGCAGAGAACCACAACTGGCTAAAATGTACAGTAAGTGACCGTGGCACCCAGGCTGCAGTGACCCGGCTACAGACAGCCTACGTCTAGGCTCAGGAGGCATCGGGAGGGTGTGGAAAGATTTTCACAGGCACAGGACCAAGACATCTGCTGATCTCTCTCAACCCTCACCCTCCCTCTCTCTCTCACACAGTCTGTATAGTTTGTATGCATGTGTGGTATGTGTGTAACAGTGATAATTAAAGATGAGAGGGGGTTGGGAAACATGAAATGATATTGAGGGGGAGGGAATGGGGTAGAAACGATTTAAGTAAAATACTCATGTATAAATTTTTCAAAACCAAAAATGTTTCAGCTTGACTTTTTCCTAAGTGATATACCCCTATACCCACAAGATAAGAATAATCATACAAACCAGGAATATTCCTAAGTTTGTGGGTTTCTCATAAAGATAAAGGAAAGGAGAGGAGCACTCCTAAGTGTTTTCCCCCTTGGCATCAAACACAGACACACACTTCATATGCAATTCAGTCCTGCTATAGCCATGTAAAGAGCCTCTGCTTCCTGCTCCACATGCAATGTTAAGGCCATACAATGACTACAGACTTGTGCAAACACTCACTGTGTGCTGTTACGTTAAAGACCACTGGTCAGCAGACAGTGATAATACCCAAACTGTACAATAACCTGTTGCAGGATATCTGATCCCACTGTGGACCCGGAGACTGAGAACTGTAAAAGCCTGTTTCACATTTGGTGTGTTCAGCCCTGACACACACCTTTAACCCAAGAGCTTAGTAAACAGGTGATTATTGTGTGTTCAGCCCTGACACACACCTTTAACCCAAAAGCTTTCTGTTTATTGTAAGCAGGTGATTATGGTGTGGTTCAGCCCTAACACACACCTTTCTGTACACAGGATTTAATAAAGTTAACCCTAGGCCAAGTGACAGAACAAGCAAACAGCTGACAGGAAAGGAGGGATTTTGAGAGAAGGAGGTTTTTGAGCTTTGGCTCTTTAGTGCTTTATCTCTCTCTAACTCTTGGGCTTTTAGTTGTTGGCTTTTTCCTCCTGGGCCATCAGCTGAGGTAACAAGCTTTTAGCTCTGGGCTTTTGGCTTTTTCCTCTGGGACCTGAGCTGAGGATTGGAAGGTCATCTGGGTGCTTTCTCCACCTCTCTGAGTAGCAGCCTTTCACCCCAGCATCTAGTTCCTGAGTCTTCATTGGTAAAATTCAAAGACTGGGAGTTTCATTTTTTAAAACAACAATAACCAATTGCTAACCTCTTGCCTTATTTAAAACAGGGAAGGCACTTTGAAAACTATGCAAGGGATTTCTTTCTGCTCACTGTGCAAAACTTTTAAGACATAACCAGTATCTGGAGCAGTGGTTCTCAATCCGTGGGTCAGGACAGGGCTCAACAGACAGAGTTCAAAGGACCACCCTTTTATAGGAGTCGCCTAAGACTACTGGAAACACATTTATATTACCATTCATAACAGTAACAAATCTGCAATTATGAAGTAGCAATGAGAATTTTATGTCATCACAACATGAAGAACTGTATTAAAGGTGGCAACATCAGGAAAGTTGAGAACCACTGAGAGATAATACAAACAAAAGCCACGACAAAGTTAACACGAGAAATCACCTACACCCCGTGGACAGATCAAGGAAATGCGTTATGAATCAAGGCCTTCCTTGTACAAGGCATAAATTCCAGCTTCTTCCAAATATTACACAGGCAGCAAGATGGGCCTGCCACGTGGAGCAGGCAGACCAGAGCTCCCTCCACACACAGCTGTGGTACTACAGTACTGTGATGGCGCTCAGTGTGCCTCCATCCCACGTCTCCTCAGGCCAGGCTGCTCCTCAGGCCAGGCTGCTCCTCAGGCCAGCTTCTCCTCAGGCCAGGCTGCTCCTCAGGCCAGGCTGCTCCTCAGGCCAGCTTCTCCTCAGGCCAGGCTGCTCCTCAGGCCAGGCTGCTCCTCAGGCCAGCTTCTCCTCAGGCCAGCTTCTCCTCAGGCCAGGATGCTCCTCAGGCCAGGATGCTCCTCATATCACGCTCCTCCTCAGGCTATGCTGCTTTCACGAAATGCCTGTGAGACTCTTCTACTCCTCGCCCCTTGGGCCTGAGACACTGACTCACACTTCATAAAGAACTGAAATTCACCCCTACAGTTCCATGATCTGCCAGCTGCATGTAAACCAGAAGAGCAGCTTGTCCGAAGCCACCAACAGAATATAGTCAGCTATTTTAAACAGCTTGCACCAATTTCACTCAAACCCATCCAAACGGAGTTTCACAAAGTTCAGCAGCTAAGCTGAAGGTCAGTATTTAGTCAGGGTCTCTTCCCTGGGCTCTGTTTCAATATCCAGCACCATGGTGCTTTCACAAGACCAGCTTCAGGCTAGATCAGTCTTCACCCAAATTCTGTGAAAGAGTTAGGACCCCAGTTTGAGGGAGGGAAACATATGCCAACAAGTAATGGAGATTGAAAGGTAAACATAACTACGTGAGTAGAAAATGTTTTTTGTTTTTTTTTTAACTACAGAACACCCATCCAGTGTGATAATGGGACATAAAAGGTTAAATGATCTTTTGTTGTTGTTTTGTTTGCTTTTTTAAAGGGCCCTGGGAATAGAATAACATGGCCATCCCAGGTATGATCCAGAAGGTGTCAAAACAGAACAAACAAACAAAAAGGAAAACAAACAGCCCATGGCTGCCCAGAGTTTGAGAGCAAACACTAACCTGATGGCTTTGAGCAGACAGAGAAAGCAGAACAGGTGAGGAGCCAGGCGGGCACTGAGGGGACCCCACCCATCCTGTCGCAGCGTCACAGCGCAGCTCTGACAGAGGCGAGAGGCAGTGCCCTGCAGCGGGGAGCCAGTGTTCTGAGGCGGTCACGGTGAGGGCATGAGTTCGTCCAAGCACCCCAAGGCTGTGCCCTGCACTGTGCCTTACACCCACCCCTCTTCTGCACCAAGGAGCCTGATTATCCATCACCCTGGCACCTCACACTGGATCTGGACAGCTCCAGCTCCTAAGGGCCAGAGAGAGGAGGCTCTGACCACACAGGAACCTGACATTATTTCCTGAAGTGTGTGTGTGTGTGTGTGTGTGTGTATGTGTGTGTGTGTGTTTAAGGGGTGATAGCTGCCAAAACAGAAACCTCTTTTCTTCCCCCATAAGCAGAGATTGCTGGTGCAGGTGGGACTACTTTCAAATAAAGAAAGAAAAAAGAAACGCTCCCAATGCCAGAGAAGAGATGCGGGGCTAACCTCACCTCCCTTCCCGTGTGGACCAACCATCTGCTCAGAATGCATTTCCTAGAAGAAAGGCAAGGCGGCCGCCGAGGTGGCCAAAAGGGTGGTTCACAGTCTTCCAGGCAGTTTCTTTTCCCCTAACGGCCTAAGAAAGTGACCTTAAAAGTGCAGCAGGAGGAAGTGTGAATACAGAAGGGCTCATCTTCTAACAGACTCCGAGAGTCTCTAGCAGCAGCAGCGAAGGGGAGCAGGGAATGGAGGTGAATGGAAGGCACCTGCCTTGCAAGTGTGAGACACGCCCCCACTGCTGTCACCATCAGGACTCACATGGAGACTAGCATACACGAAAAGAGATAAAAATGAAGGTAGGACATAAAAGATACCCCAGCAGTGAACACAAACTTCCTGTAGGCTGTGGGCATGCTCGCCCATACTCTAAACAACTAATTCCCGAACCTGGCTGCACAGCAGCAAGAAAGCATGCTCAATACAGCCTTCAGGTAGAAGAGCATCCTTAGGTTTAACGGCATCTAAACCAAGAATCTGCAGCGGAGCTGTTTCTGAAACCTGACCATGGTCACAGCAGCTGAAGGAAGGTTCATTCATTAGGTCCTTTCTGGAATTAGAATATTTGGGGGTCTGTTTTGCTGGGCTGTTCCAGCCCTCTGAAAGCGTACGATGCTATCTGCAATGCTGGGCTGTCTCCAGGCTCAGGAGAAAGCTGCCGTAGCTCCTCTGTGGCAAGCGACAAAGTGTGTGGTGTCCACAGATTCACCTACTGACAAAATGGTCCCTTGGAGGGAGATGGCCCTTCTGGCGAGGGCAAGGTCCACAGGTGGTGTGCTCTCTGAGGTTAGGGGGCTTAAGGACACAGCCCTCCTGGTGGGGCCTTCCCGCTGTCTCTGCTCCCGCTGTGCTCAGTGGCTCCTGCCCTCCCCACCGTTATGGACCCACAAGCCCAAATCAGCCCGTCTTCAGCTGCTCTGGTTATGGATTTGCCGCAGCCAGAGAGGAGTGCCTCCCCAAACATTTTCACCCCAACTGCTTCTTCTGCTTTCTCTATTTTTATTTCAAGGTTGAGCGTGTCATTTTAAAAGATGGTTCTTCCCCCTCCAACACAGTGAATACCTCTACAAAGCAGTACAAACTACTTTCAATAAAGTAGCTTTTATTTTATACAATAAAAAGTATTTGCCAGGACACATGTTTTTCAAAACCAGTGTCAGGCCTGGTATTGTAGCATACACCTTTAATCCTAGCACTAGGGAAGCAGAGGCAGGCAAATCTCTGTGAGTTCAAAGCCAGCCTGGTCTACATAGTGAGTTCCAGGACAACCAAGGCTGCACAAAGAGACCTTGTCTCAAAAAGTGTTACATGACCTTAACTTAGGCGTCATTAAGGATGCTAACAAAGATTTAGTGTACATCCTTGAGACTAGGCTTGCTGTATCACAAATGAAATCCAGGGACATAACCATATGCTTAAAGTTAACAGAATGGCTGTGAAAATCATGCCTCCAAAGTAGTCATGGCTGGAACAGTGCCAGCGGCAACAGCAAAGATCATGCTGGGAAGGCCAGCCTGTCCTGAGGGTTGCCTAGGCCTCAGAGACGGATTTACAACAAGAAGGAGGGTCCTCTGGCCCATCTGCCTCACGCCACCTCAATGAGAAAGTGACCCACAACTCAGGCCCGTAAACATTACAGAGCGAAGCCATGCCATCACCATCAGGATGGGAGGCCCACCACATAGACAACAGGGGCACCCTGCGCACACCCTGCGCACACCCTGCTGCTTCTCAGATCGCCTGACCGGTGCCTCACACCAGTTCTTCCCACCAGGTGTCCACCAACAGTCGGTAGTGTAAAAAGCGTTCCCCAGCCAGGTGGGCTTGCAGAGCTGTGAGGGTGTAACAAAGAGGTTCCGGCAAACCTGGCACAGTTCATATCCATCAACTCGAGGTTCTGCTACTTAAGTCAACAAACCTAGGGATCAATGTCATGACCAAAACACAGGCAAACTTTGTTTTGTGGGATCCAGACTGTTCAACGTTGTTCTGACTAGCTTGCCCTTAGAGACCCTGTGACAGACCTTCCCCACAGGAAGCAGGGCCTCTGGGAGAACAGCTGCCTGAGGGAAGCTGAGTGCCCGGTTCCCTGCAGCCTCCACCTGGAAGGCTCAGGCCAGCCAGTCACCAAATTTACTTTTAAATAACTGTCCTGCTGGCTAAAGACAATAGCACCTGCATCATACCTTTTCCTTACTACAGCCTATGAGGGCCTCGTCTCCTGCTCTGGGGAGAACTTGTGATTACAGGTTCCAGCACAGGGTCCAGCAGCCAAGCGGAAGGCCACCACCATCTGCTCAAGAATCTCTTTAACATAATCCCTCTGGGGTCTATCAAGGACATGTTCTATTTTCTTCAAAAAATATGATGAAGTACAAAGTACTGAACTTTCAAGTTCCAGATTTCACACCTGAACTTCTTATGCCTCAGCTTGCTTTTTCACTGTGAATCATAGTTGAAATGAGCACTCACTCTCTCCAAGAGAATTTCCCTAATTCCTCTCTCCGTCTCCCACTAAAATCGGTCTCCCATCCCGCCTGCTTGCTCCTTACTCGCGCATCAACTGGTCTCCAGGGAGAGTCTGTGCCGCCACTCCCATGTGCCCAGAACACCAGGCACCAGGCTTTGCAGCAGAGAACCTGCAGCTTGGAGCCTCGTAAACCACCAGTGATGAGCTCCCCCCTCCCGCCACCTCCACCCCCCCCCCCGGGGTAGAACCCCGGCTCCGCCCACCTCCTTCTGTCACCACGGGCTTGGGCAAATTATTGTGGGTCTGATTTTACAGATATAGTTGTGACTTCATCTCTAAGATGCTTAGCACCTGGCACACTATGCATTCACATGGTATTATAAATAAAATGACCATTTATTGAAGAAAAAAATCAGGGGCTGGGGAGAGGACTCTGGTGACGAACACTCGCAGCTCAACTGGGAGTGCTGAGATCAGAGCTCAGCACTGATGTTGACTCACAAACACCTCTAACTTCAGCTCCAACAGATAGGATGGCCTCCTCTTTCAGCACCTGTACAGACGTGTGTGCACACACGTACACACACACACAAACATGCACACACATAAATACACAAGCAAGTACATATACATACACAAACATGTACACACACATACATACAGATACACAAGCATGCACACACATACATACACAAACACGCACACACACATGTACATACATAATCCTGCACACATATATTCTTACACACACACTCATAAATAAATACATATGACTTTAAAATAAGAAGTCTCCAGCACTCATCCCCTCCAGTTTTCCTGGGCAGGTGTGTTACATGGCTCCTCATCACAGCTCCGCACTTCTCACACCACAGAGGGGCCCTCGGGCTCCCCTGGCTGTCCTGGTGCTCCTAAGCGCTTCCCCGTTTCTAGGGAGGCATCGGTTCTCTTTCTGGTCTTTCTCCTAGCTGCGGCTGTGAGAGCTCCTTTCTGTCCTAGTCTCTTCTCACCCGTGTGCTCCAGGGCACACCTGTTGGTCCTCAGCTGCCACAGACAAAGCTGAGTACATTCGTGGAAGGGCGGCTGGGCTGTGTCTTCACTGCTGGCCAAACTTATCATCCGTGTTTCTACCCGTGTTCTAGGGAATCCCCTTCTAGAACTGCAAACACCTTTCTCTTTCCTGGCCTCTCAAATGTGCTTTGGTTAAACAGCATGATGTTCTAATGGAATTCTTTCGCTCCCCAGCACCGGTATCCTATTAGCCATAAAACCTTTCCTTGTACTGGGCGGTGGTAGAGCACACCTTTAATCCCGGCACTCAGTAGGCAGAGGCAGGCAGATGTCTGTGAGTTCGAGGCCAGCCTGGTCTACAGAGTGAATTCCAGGACAGCCAGGGCCACATAGAGCAACCCTGGCTCAACAAACAACAAAACAAACACCCTTCCTTACAGCCCTAGAAACAGCTACACCATTTACTGCACCTGTGACCCCAGGTCTCCAGACTGAAGGGAGAGCTGGGACCGCATCAGCAATGCCACCAGAGTGCCAAGCCGGTCCTTACTTTATTTACAGTACTTCTGGACTTTAGATACTGACACTGGCCTGACCCACGGGGCTCCCGGAGGCCAGCGGTCCTGTCAAGTCAGCCTGCACACCAGCTGCTCTCCAGACAATCCCTGACAGGCCAACTGTGTAACTTCTGAAGCAAGCAGGAAGCAAGAGTTTCCTTTTTTGTCATAGAAACATTTTCACTCGTGGACTTAAGTTGGCAAGTCACACTGCCAATTAAAGTCACTAAAACAACACACCTAACTCGATAGCTGTTGAGTGGAACAGCATTCTGCAAGACAAACAGGTCACCAACATGAGCCGCAGCTGTCCTGCCTTATGTTCCAGAAAACAAAGTCAGACCAGCTGAACGACAGAGAATTACTAAGGACTTAGGCTCTCCTAGCAGAGGAAGGTAAACAGTGGGAGTGTCACAGGCTTCTCTGTGCAATGGCCATCATGGTGCGGCCATAACTGCAGCCCTGTCAGGACACTCAAGCGAGGTCCAGCAGGAGTGAACCCACGCCAAAACCTCTCCGAGGCCCAGGATTAGGGCTGCCCTGCTGTTCTCTGGTGGGAACCGAGACCCTGAGGAAGGACCTCTCACAGGAGAAGGACTCTGATCAAGCAAGGCTAGAAAGAAACGGTCTCTCAATCTTGTCTCCAGCACTGAAGGTGGCTGTGGGCTGGTCGCTACAGCTCTGAGCTATTTCCCTAACTATAAATTGGCAGATCTGATTATTGGCAGCTTAAGTTAAGCGCCAAATGAGGTGCAGACACGAGTGGGTCTGAGTGCAGACATGGGTGAAGAGCTAGGGTGCTGGAGAGAGGAAGTGAGGAAAGCCAGCTCTGGGCAGGGAAACAGCCCACCTCCAGCTCACAGCTCTCCTGCTCACCACTGCAAGGCCAGGTGCCTTCCTGGAGTGCACCACCAGAAGGAACAGCACTGCCAGCCTGGGCCACCCATTGCAGGTGCGAGGGAGCAGAGACAGCCTGGGCCGAGGAGAAAATCAGAGAAGATTTGTTCCTAGAAGCCAGCTGCCTTGGAACACAGCCCACACTCCTCAGGACAACACATAAGGTCTGGTCACATCATCACCCCACACTCTGAGACCCTGCTACACCATCTCCTAAATTTCTCCACATGTGCAGCCTATGTCCACATTTAAGGTGAATCATGTTTCAAGATAGGGTTTCTCTGTGTCCCGGCCGTTCTGGACTCACTTTGTAGACCAGGCTGGCCTTGAGCTCACAGAGATGTGCCTGCTTCTATCTCCCGAGTGCTGGGGTTGCAGGCGTGTGCCTCCACTGCTGGGATCTATGGGATCTAAGTTGATTTTTAACAGTCCTGGTCGATCATCTGACCCGGTACAATCAGGGAAGCACAGAAAGCGGAAGTGACAGGAGACTTCAGAGATAACCACTGGAGATGAGGTTAGAGACAGTCCCAGCCAGTTCCATGCCCTCAAGGCTGAGGGGCAGCTGCATCCTGGCTGGCCTCTACCATGTCCTCAGGCTTTGGCGGGCTTCCCCAGCACACCTACTTTTACACTGCCTATTTTACATTCCTACTCCGCTTGAAACTTGATTTTTGGTGTGTGCTGACTTAAGTTTGTAAGTAACTGTGCTGAATTCTTAAGTTTGTAAGTAATGCTTACCTAAGTTTTTTTTTTTTTTTTTTTTTTTTTTTTTTTTTTTTTTTTTTTTTTTTTGCTCTATGGAACTGAACCAGGGCCTTGCAACCCCACCTAAGCGAGCTTTTTACCACTGAGCGTCACACCCAACCCAAGCCTTCTTGCTGGGGTAGGGTCTTACTTGGTAGCCCAGGTTGGACTGTCCAATCCAGGTTGACAAGCACAGAGAAGGGCTAACCCCCACCCCTGGGCTCAGCCTCCAAAGTGACAGGATTAATGGTGTGTGCACACCACCAGTTCAGCCTAGGACATTCTGTTTACGGTTCGGCTTTTGCTAACTGGTAAGCTTTCCAAGATGCAGAGGCCCTTCTCTTTGTCAAGCTGAGCCATAAATGTGCCTTGAGTAAAGGCAAACAAGCCAAGCTTAGATACTGTGTTGAAACACTGAGCAGGGCTCTGATGCCAGGCTAGCTCTAATCTAGTCTCCACACTTCTCAGGGCACAACCTGAATAAGCAGAAATTTAGTTAAAACCATGCCAGGAAGGACCACAACAACCCGAGACACTCATCAATGACCTGCTGGCAAACAAAGGTAAGAAAGCTGAGGCGCCATCCCTATCCTTTACCGCAGACTGGCCTTTATCACGCCTCGCCCTGTGCCCGCCGCTTTCCCAGGCCCCTGGGCACATGGAAGCAGCTACAGGCCACAGCCGCCTGTAGCTTTCCATAGTCTGTGAGCCTGTGCCTTCCGGTCTGCTGCTCCATTCTGATTCCACCCAGAAATGGCTTTTCTCCTCATCAGGCCCACCTCGAGTGAGGCTTTTCCCTTTAAACTTAGGAGGGAACTCTCAAATTTCCCCAGGCTCACTTATCTTTCTAAAGCATTGAGTCCCGGCTCAATAGATGCCTGGCCTTTCCCCCAGCAGAGCACCTGGGAGATGAGCTGGCCTTTCACAGCAGTTAGAGACACTGCGAGGGACACTGCTGAGCTGCAGCCCAGAGGCCACCACGGAGGGCACACCTTTAAGGGCCTGTCTCTGAGCTCACCTGCACTGTCTGGCAGAGGCAGCCAACCTGGGCATGGACTCGGTCCAGCCAGCCCTCAGTAAGACAGCTCTCAAGGAACTGTGCTGTGATTAGTCATGATTTCTGCATCGTGGACTTCACGCTAGGGAAGTGAGGATGGCTTCAGAAGTCCTTCCAGGACTGTCTTGTGTCTTCTAGCATGGTGCTGTCCTTAGGAGGTGCACCTGTAGGAAGGTGTCTTACAGACTCTTCGGGGAACATCTAAACTTCAGGCCTCTGTCTAGGGAAAGCGCTTCAGAGAAGACAATGGCCACAGCACCCCAAGTCTCCAGTCAGGCGCTGCTCTTCGGCACCTCACAGCTGGGCTTCCCTGTCCCCCTTTCTGTCGCTCACCTTCCCACCTGTACCAGCAGGGGAAACAGTTTAAAATCGGCCCACATAAGCAGAGAATCCGGGGAGCATGGGGCTTGTGGCAGCATGCTCAGCAGCACTGACCCTGCCCCCCACGCTTGCTGACAGCTCAGGGGCTGCTTCCACATTTTTCGGTTTTATTCAAATGAAGACCTTGTCACAGATGGTCTCAATTCCAGGTGCCGCCTTTCCTCAGCCTCATTCAGAAGCTAAGCAAATGGAACGTAGGTTCTGCTCAGTCCCCACGTGCTCCTTCCGGAGGGCTTCTAGTCAGACAGTCACAGGCTCGTGGTTCTGGACTGCAGGTCAGGCAGAGCCACTGCCTGGCTCACGGGTCCTCCTGTGCTGCCCTCACACTGCAGAGGAACAGTGAACTCTCTTTCACCTCCCACTGTCACCACCTCACACCCTCCTTGGGTGGTGTGTGTGTGTGCGTGCATGTGTGCATGTGTGTGAGTGTGCATACGTGATATCAGCACAGACTGGGGAGGCATGTGTGTGTGAAAGTGTGAGAGAGTGTGCGTATGTGTAGGACTTCAGCATGGATCCTGAGGAGGCTCGTGACTCACTCATGTCCTGACAGGACCCCCTGGTCCCCCAGCAGCCACACTGACTTTCATGCAGTTCAGGCCTCACTGAGGGCAGATTACCCCTCACACTCATCGCCTGAAGTTAATCCGAGGCCAGTTTACTTGGAAGATGACACTGCACTTGAGCCACCCAGTAATGAGCGAATCTGGGGGTCAAGGGACAGTCCTAGGACAGAGCACACCAACGTGCAAAGCCTGTCCTTCTGACCCCAGCAGACACGGCCCACAGGCACAGCTGCCTTGGTATAGCCCGACTATGTCTGCAGTTCCCTTTCCTATGCCCCACAGTCTAGTCTAATTGGCAACTGACTCCAAGCATGTATAAACCTGCCTTGGTCTCTTTGGAGAGACAGCGCAGGGCTGGGAATACAGCTGGGTGGTAGAACATGGCTATCACTCATGAGGCCATAGGTTCGATCCCAAGCACACAAAAGTAAACACAATCAACCAACCAATAAAGCAATCCCACAAACAATATCTTTCTTTAATTTTAAAACATACTTTCATTACAGAAAAACAATTGGAAAACAGACAATAAGGAACAGGATTAACAGCAATAACATAAATGTGCAATCTATAATTACACAGGACTCTGTGAGTCACATGACCCTGAGTGGCCAGGCACTCAGGAGTGCAGTAAGATTCCGAATGGAGCCCACTGGAAGCCGCATGCCAGGGGGATACACATGCCCAGGACAGCCTGCTTCTTGACCTGAAGCTGCATGTTCTGCCTGAGTCAGGACAGTGAATTCATTCAACAAACAACTACACCAAGAACCCAGTGAGGGCCAACAGCTGCTGGCCACTGGCATGCGTTCCGGGCACATGTGCAGCTGGGCGCTGCTTTCTGGAGGGCCCTGGACCTCCCAGCAGGGAGGACAGCCTGCAGCAGACCTGGAACCTCATCCTGAGCTCACCTCTCAGCTGCAGGCCGAGCAGACGCCACTGAGAACAGACAGCTCTGGGGCCTCCGTGCTGACTAGCCTAGGGATGAATCTGCTGCATGTAAAGCCTCGTTCTGACACATTTATAAACGCTGCTGGTCCACCATCTCTGACCACGGAAAGTCACAATATGGCTCGATGCTAACACAGGTGCATGATTACAGAGACAGAACAGAAGCAGCTGAGTAGTGAAATGAATTTTGTTCTTTTTCTCCTCTCAGTCGCCTCTCCTCTCGTAGTTAAGGTGTAAGTGACCCTTCCAGGGCCAGCAATGGTGAACCAGGGCACCAAAGGGCACACTTGGAAACTCTTTCATTGGGAATGTGTGGGATGATGAAGTGAGCTCAGGGGCCAGGAAACTGCCCGGGGAAGAGAAAGGCTGGCCACAGATGAACACACCAAAGCCCTGGTGTACAGCAGGCCAGGAGTGACCCTGGACATCAGAGACCGCTGAGGGGCTCCTCAAAGAAACAAAACAATGATGAAGATGCTTCTGTCCTCAAGAGACTTCCATGCAGACAAAGCTGCTCCGCTTTGGAAAAGGGCAGCCTGCAGAACACCCACAGCACGGGCCTCGCTGCCGCTGGAGCTTCAAAACGCCTACTGACACCCCAGGAGTGGCAGCAGGGGACTTCGGCCTTCCAGCCCGCTTAGCTGCTTCAAACTCACGAACGAACGAGCCAAGAAGAGCCCCTCAGAAGTGCACCTGTGTGACGTGTAGCACTCCCAAAATCACTACACAAAGGCATCTGAGAAGCAGGCTTGCATGTGGCACAGAAGGAAGACTAGCTCAGGGGACTGGGCTCTCCTGCACGGAGCCGCTCCGCCAGGCTGGCACTGTGCAGAAGGCACAAGTCTCTATTCGCGTGAGCAAACAGCAATCCCTGCAAACGACACCTCAACCAGGTCCTGCTGCAGCTATTCCGCACACAGGACGTATGAGGGGTGGAAGGGCCAATGGCGGGAGAGTCACCTGGCCAGGCCAGGGCAGCCCCCGGCCAGCTGTGAGAGGTCCCCTGTGATGAACTATAGAAACAATCCCGAAAGTTCTGGCTGGTGACAAGCTGTCGATTCTCAGTGCCCCTGCTTTCCTCAGCAGCCAGGCTCCACGCTGACGGACACTGTCTAACGAGGAAGGGGACAGGGCTGCATGTCACTTGGCAGCAGTCACGTGGGACTGTGCTCTCTACAGCGCACATCTGCAAAGTACATGTGTGTTGCTGTTGGTAACAGTAACTATGCTGGCCTCAAAGAAGAGGAGGAGGATGGTGAGGAGGACAAGGGGGACGAGGAGGCCCTATGCCCACCCCAGAGTCTGAAGCGGCCCTGCAGACACTGCAGTCAGATAAGGGGAAGGTGCGCCACACAGCCGGGGGCAGATGAGAATGAGGCAACGGGCAGCGGCGGCGGGGAAGAACCTTCCTCTGCTGTGCTGTAGGCAGACGGGACGATGTGAGCGAGGTGGCAGACCTGTGGAAGCAGGACCGTGATGGGCTGAGCCTGGAGAGCGGCCCGTGGCTGGGTAGCCGGGGCTGGATCAGAGAAAAGGCCTCACTGCAGTCCTCTGGGAGCCCACGGAGCCTCTTGGAAGCTGAGCCATCTCTCTAGCCCTGTCCTGGGCTTCCAGCCCAACTGGACACTTTCTCTAGCACTTGCTTGAGCTATTACTCAGTCAACTACACCAGAAGAAAGGAAAAATAAATTTAAAAAGTGAAAATGAAGGCAACAACTTAGGACAGGAAAACCGAGAAACAGTGCACAACTCTCACTGACAAGAACCAGCAAGTGTGTGAACTGGTATGGCCATCCTTGTAATAACAGAGCTTCTCATGTAACAAAAATTTAAAAAATAAAATAAAGGAAGCTTTGAGAAGGGAAGGTCACAGTAAAGAGACCAACACATTATCGAGAACTGGATTCAGCTGACTTCATTCAGCTATGACTAGTCACTTAAAAGACAACTGATTTTAGAGATGGGGCAAAGAAAGTTTGTGAGACTAGAAAAATCCTTGATAAACACTGTTAGAACAGCTCAATTTCTGTATGTAGAAAATGAACCTAGACCCACTGTATAAAAATTGCTCAAAACAGATTATAGTTCTAAATCTAAAAACCTAGTGTTGTAAAACTTTTGGAAGAAAACACATAAAAATATAGTTATGACTTTTGGTTAACAAAGATGTCTTGAGTAATACATTATAGAAGCACGACCAATAAAAGGAAAAAAAATCCATAGGTTAGATTTCACTGAAATGTAAAACTCTTACTCTTCAAAAGCCCCTGTGCAGAGAGGAAAAGGCAGGCTGTAGACTGAGACACTTTTGCAAAGTATCGACTTGATGAAAAGCTACCCAAGTACATAAAACCTCTCTAAATTCAATCTTAAACCTGGTAAGAATGTGGTCAGGGCGGGAAAGACGGCTCAGCAATTAAGATTACTTTCCACTCTCACTGAGGACCTGGTGAAGTTCCCAGCACCCACAGGGTGTCTTAAGACCAAGTGTAGCTCTAGTCTCTGGGATCCAATACCCCTCCCCCATACACACCTCAGACAGCACCAGGCTGTATGTGATACACTTACATGCAAGGCAAACACCCAGACATTTAAGATAAAATAAAAATAAATTTGGAGATGGTCAACACCAATCATTAGACAAGTACCAATGAAAACCAGCAGTGAATACCCGAACACTTACTGAGTGCAGCAGAAAAGACTTGAGCACGCTCACACGTGGCTAAGGAGGTAAACATGGTGCACACCTGCTCACCGGCACCATCCCTCCCCCAGCTCTAGGGGGGCGGGGCCTCAAGGCCAGCCAGACACTGCAGAGCAGAAGCAAGACAAACGTGAAGTGGTAGAATTTGCTTGGAAAATATTTTGGCAGTTTCTTAAAAAGCCAAGCTCATATAAGCAAAGGCACAGGCCAGGAAGCCTATCAACAGATGAACAGATATGCAAATTGCATTCAGTTGAACAGTTGGTATGCAGCTGGAATGCATGTTTGTTTGTTTGTTTGGGGGCCTGGAACTCGGAAGTAATGGAGGATGACCTTGAATGCCTAATCTTCCAGCTTACACAGCACTGAGCCAGGGTTGTGCATGCTGGGCAAGCACTCTACCAACTGAGCTACACCCCAGCCGCACAGCTACACTCATCAGCAGTGAATCAAGCAACAATCACTCCGAGTGCGCAGGACATTAATGGTTCTATCCATCCCACACTCTATACAGGCAGCTTCGGGTGGCTTTGAAGAAGGGGAATCTGGGAAGGGATGCTCTGGGACAGAGACCCTGGAGAGGAAGATGGACAAGCCGCTGACACTGGAAGTGGATGGCACACACCTCTATCAAAGAGTGTAAAACTGCAGGAGGTACATGCAGGTGAGTTTGTGACAATTTCATCCAAGTAAAGTTTTGTTTAAAAAATAAACATAAGGCTGGCAAGATGGCTCAGTGAGTCAGGTGCTTGCCAGCAAGCCTGAGGACCTAGGTTCAATGCCAAGGACTCACATGGTAGAACAAGAACTCCCACAAGCTGTCCTCCGACCTCCACATGTCAGGACCCCCCCCCCCATTTACACAAAGCAAACAAATGAATAAAGTTAGTGGATTTAAAATAAGTAAATAAATGTAACAGAAGTTACTGTATACTTAAAAATAAAGAAACTAAAATACAAATAAGCTACTTTGTTTCCTGACTGATTCTAATACATCTGGTAATAGAACATCTTGCAGAAATGTCTACATTTTAACTAAGAATTAGGCACCAAACCTAATATTTCCCCAATGCCATTTCTTTTGCAGGGGTGCATATACTAGAAATCTATTCAACTATGTCAAACAAAAATAAAAATAAATTCTCGTTTTTCTGACTAATGTCTATCCAATAAAAGGAGTCTAATTTGTCAGAATATATATTTATATTTGAAAGGATGATTTTATTTTAACTGGTTTTCTAATAATAAAATTACTATACTTCAGAATAAATTTGATTTAGCACTCTGATAATTCACAAGAAAGACAATGCGTACATTCACATGGATAAAATATGGAAGAAAATGATTACAACTTCCCTCTTATTACAACCTATATTTATTTATTTTTCCAAACAGAGAGTAAAAACTAAAGCTGCAATGCATAAAACTTGGGTGGCTCTGAAGTTAATTATGTTGAGCTTGGTGATAATCCTGAATGTATAAAACAACTAAAATCAACCTACATCTGACATTAGGGCTGGGAAATAAACCGTAATAAATGGTATTGGTGCCAAGACGCTCCAGGCAATTGTTCAAGCTCCTCTAGGTAGCCAGTAGGTATGTATACCCAAGAGACCCAAAACCAACGAGGGCACACAACCACAAAAATGGTGATGCAAATGTCCTGGGGCACAGAGGTCCTGCCCAAAGCAAAATCACATGCCAGACCCCCTCCAAAAACGTTTTTCATGCAGGTAAGTCTTGGTCTTGAGCACTAAGGTAGAGCTTCACCTTGCCCAGTGGAGCAGTGGAGAAATGAAGGTCCTAGTTTCTCTGAGTAAAGTGACTGCGTCCAGGTCACCCACTCCCTCCTCTTGAGCCAGCATGGGGCTGGGCAAGGATATCTGTAATTATACACCGTCCTGCTCTCCATCCCAAGAGTGCCCAAAGGGTCCGAGAGCTGTGTGCGGGAGCCCTGTCAGTCAGCAGCAGCTCCAAAGTCCTCCACTCCCCAGGAAACAAGAAGGAAGCTGGTCACCACTGCTCTAAGGGGCGAGCAGCAACCCTGGAGGAAAAGCACCGGCCTAAGAGAAGGTGGAGAGATGAGACAGAGGCTTCTGTAGGAAGAGTGCAGCAGCCAGAAGCCACGGGACAGTGAGTCAGGGTTTCCCGTGCAACAGCCTTAGGACAGAATCACCAGCAACGCTTTAGGCTTCCCAAAGGCTGTGCCGACTTTGGCTAAAAAAGGCTTTAGCCAATGAATGAAGAAGAAACACCTCCAGGTGGCTCCTGCTCCTCCTCTCTACTGCCTGGTGGTGGGCACCTGACCATGCTGGCACACTGCTGGGCATCCTCAGACCTTCCCCTCCTTCCCCTACAGTTCTCCCCCCACCCTGCTTGGATACCTGACACTGAACAGTTGCACCACCACGTGACACTGTGTAAAACAGGCCCAATAGAATCCTTATTTCTATTCTATAACCCTGTGGTGATAAAACATAGCTGTTTTAATACCATGGTTAAAAGATCAGAATGTGTACAGAGTATCACAAAGGCAACACTAATTAAAAGATGTCTCAATATATGTCTTTTCCGAAAACCACAAACATGTTATTTTTACCTGATAGTTAAGGGCTGTTTCAGATCATTCACAAAATTGTAACACAGTAGGGCTAGTTTGGCTCTTCCGTCACAAAACACAAATATCACAGAAATGAGGACTATTAAGACATAAATGTGCTGGGGAAGGAGGGGCCTGAGCTTTAATCCCAGCATGCAGGCAGGCAGGTCTCTGTGAGTTCGAGGCCAGACTCGTTCACATAGAGCTGCAGGACAGCCAGGACCATACAATGAGATTCTGTTTCAAACAGACACACGTGAAAAGTAGACGCTGCATGTGCAGTAAACCACTGACAGAGGTTTACTGAGCCCCTCTATGTACACCAGGGACTGAAGAGTAAAACAGCCACTATCACCTCAAGGGAGGGAGATCAAACAATAAAACGCTGCACAATTATAAACTGTGGGATTAAGAAGGATGATTGTCCTCGTGGGAGAAAGGAAGGTAGGTCTCTCAGACACCATAATGGTGGCCTTCTCACTCCAAGTGAGGGGTTCCTCAAGGAGGTGCTACCAAAGAGGTAATGGCCTGGAGGCCAGTCTGCTGGGTGGTGGCCTGGATGCTGGGGGGTGTGGGTGACTGGGACCCTAGGAAACAGGGCCGAGGATCCTGCTGAGGATCCCGTGTCTTGCTTCAGGGAGTCTTGGGAATCTTGACCCCTTCCTGCTGGTAAGAGAACCAGCAGGAAGGGGCAAAGGAGACCAGGAGAGGCAAGAGTGGCTAGAAGCAAACGGCCGCACGGCAGAGACTGGAAATCCACAGGCTTGGAAGAGACTTTGCAGGAAAACCCAATGGTACTTTTTGGGACAGCAGAGAATGCAGCAAGCAAGACACCTTGACGGGTGAGTCAGAACAGGCGAGGAAGTGTTTGCAAGTCTGGATGGCCACAGGCCACGTTCTGGAGGAGTGGTGGACGCTGCCATGGTTGACTGAGATGCCCAGGCACTTCTGAGGTGCTCTCTTCACCACAGCTTTCCTGTTAACCGCAGTAGCCCCATTTCAAAGGCAGTGAATCTCGATCACAGAGCCGCGGGAACAAGGCTCAGTTCTTAACGTTAATTCCCTGGCTGCTGACAAGCCTGGCTGCAGTAAGGCATTCCTCCCGCCCAAGCCTAGAACACCAGGGACCACTTCTATGCTCTGAATTCTGAAACCTGCTCAGGATTGGAACAAAGTAACACCAAGGAGAGTGAGTAGTGGGGACATTACTTTTTAATTCAAATCCTAGTATTTACAATTTCTAATGTTCCCTAGAACATCTCAACTCCGCCTCCATCTGAAAGGAACTTTGAAAAGTTTTGAACACTTGCAAATTACCTGGGGCCTCAACATTTTATAAATTGACAAAGCCATTTTGCCAAAATTAACTACGACAGAAAGAACAATGATATCCTGCAGTAAAGAACAGTTTTCCTCACAAGTTATTCTACCCAACAAAAGAAGATAGGAAACCTTGAAGAATTAACCATTTCTCAGAATTCATAGCATTCAGGTCAAGCAGTAACACAGGGCCCTGGATACAGAAGGCACTGGCGATTCTGATTTAAGTCACAAGCTTAAAAAATGTAACAACAAAGATGCAAAGGAAAATGACACAATTCTGTGGGGTTTTAAACCTGCAATTTCCAAATAGCTCTTTAAAAAAAGGGGGGGAATTCAGGAACTGTGACCCCTGAAAGGACTTGGACACGTCTGTGACTGCTTTTCTCTCGAGGTCACTGACCCATCTGCACAGTCCCACGACCTGCCTTCCTCATGACCTCTCTCCTGTACCCCAAGGGCTTGAGTGCCTACAAAGGCCGGTCAAGTCTATGTGGGAAGTACCATCTTGAGGCTCTTACAGGGAGGGAGAACGATTGAGAGATTTTTGAGGAGATTTAAATACCTACACTGCAAATTATGCTGTGTTGAATCGGATCCTTCAGTAGGAGAATCATCAAGCTGTGTCCAGACTTACATGGAGTATTGGTCAGGTGGAATTTTGAGTTTGGGAGGAAGTTCTCCGTGGAAACACATTAAGATCACAAGGACCATTAGTATGACCACTAAAAGATAAGGCACAAACCACTTCCCAACTGATAGGGCACTGTCCGGAGCCCCGATTCCCGTTTACCTCGCCTGCAGTGGACTGACAGTCAGGGCTGCCTCAAGAAAAGAACAGGGTGTTTGCTTATCTGTTTTAAGAAAAAAAACCACTATGAAGGCTGCCGGCTTTCTTTGCCTCCATAGACCATCACAATCATTGGTAAGCACAAATGAAAGACTTCTAAAAAAGAAAGAAAAACTACCTAAACCCTCTCCCAACACACACACACACACACACACACACACACACACACACGCCAAACATGCACCCAAAGAGTAGGCAGAAGAGCAGAGCTCGACACAGACTCATGATACTTCCCTGGGACAAATCAGATCTCACGAAAAATCTCTGAGCCCCAATCTCCGGAGAGTCCTTACGCTGCGGTTGGAGGGATTTCTTTGCCTCTTTGAAGGCTTTGATGTGTTGGCAGGGCTGACCTGACGAGCGGGAGTCAGCTGGGAAACGTGCCCGCTATTCCCTCCGTCCCTCCGGCCCTGGGAGCGGTGGCGACCCGCGGCGAGCTCCTGCGGTGGACGGGGCCGTTCGCGGCGGCTCCGCAGCGGCCCTGCACGCCCAGCCCGCGACCCTCAAAGTTGCACTCCCCGCGCCTCGCCCTCTGCAAGTTTCCGGGGCGCAGAACGCCGCCAACTTTGCAAGCCCCTCCCGGGGGCCCAGCTCCCGGGGGCCGGGCGCGGAGGCAGGGCGGCCCGGGGCAGCGCCGGCCGCCGCGCCTCCTTCCCCCGGGCGAGCATCCGACCTCCATCTGCAGAGGGGCCCGGCCGCGCACTCCGCTGCCCCGCCGACGCGGCCTCTACACCGGCCCGCCAAGGGCACCGGGAGGGGGCGACCCGCGCAGCGCCGACTCTCGGGCCGCGGGGGTGACAGCGGGGCGGCGGGGGCGCGGGCCGGGAAAGTTGTACTCACCGCGCGTCGTAGCCCGTCCTGGACGTCCCGGCGCGCGGCCCGCGACGGAGGCCCGGCCCCGACTGAGCGGCGGCGGCGACCCTGCGGCGGAGGGCGGCCGGCGGGGCCGGGGCGGAGGAGGCCGGGCCGCAGGGCGGCGCGCGGAGGGCGAGCCGGCGGAGGGGACGCGCAGGGAGGGCGCACGCCGGCCTGGCCCGGGCGGGGAGGGCGGGGCACAGCGGCGCGCCGGGGGAAGGGCGGAGGGAGGGCGGGACCAGGAGGGCCGCGCGGAGCCCGGCAGAGCGGCGGAAGGACGGCCGCGAGCAGGAGCCGCGGAGGCCGAGCCGGCGCCGGGAGGACCGAGCCGGGGAGGCGGGCCGAGGGCCGAGGGGGCGGGTCAGAGGGCCTAGGGGGCGGGGCGGAGGGCTGAGGGGCGGGGCGATGGCCGCGGAGGGCGGTCCCAGCGCCGAGGGGGCGGGGCGGAAGGCTGAGGGGCGGGCCAAGGGCCGACGAGGGCGGGGTGGAGGGCCGAGGAGGTGGGGCGGAGGGCCCAGAAGGCGGGGCCGTGGTCAGTAGCCCCGCCCCCATACGAGTCTCCGACTGAGGGGATGGTTGGGTGCTGTCTGGCTCAGTGTGGCAGCCTGACCTTGGCGGCAGACAGGGTCACGGCGCAGCGCAGCATTGTGGGAGGCGCCGGGGCCGGGCCTGCAGAGGTAACCTACCTCGCCTCCAGCCGCTCACCAGCTTCGGGGTCCGCCCTGCAGCTGCCCCTGCGTCTGCTGACAGAAAGAAGGAGCGGCCTGGCCTTCTCCGGGCTGCCTTGAAAGGCTTCTCCTCTGGGGTAACTGATTAGCTGTCCACCATGGCAACCAGTTATGGCTGCCACAAGTGAGGAGAAATAAAAATGAAGAGAAGCAATCACATGTAACAAAGGTTTAGGAAGAGCTGGTCTCACTGGAAAGGCTGAGACAGGAGGATAGTCACAAGTTTGAGGGAGTGTTGGGCTACGTGTCCACCCTTAGCAACAGGCATTATCAGACCCCAAAGAGGGACTCATATTCTAGAAGTTAAGAAAGAGCTGAGAGAGGAGGGCAGGAGTTGGAGCGGGAATATTGACGTAAGTTCGAGGCCAGCCTGGGCTGCATAGTTTGATTCCGGGACAACATAGGTTACAGAATGAGACTGTCAAAAAAGAGAAAGAAATCGTGTATTCTCCAAGGACTAGTTTGAATTGCTTTTCCTCTGAGTAGCTATGATTCAGCACCAGTGCCCCCAACCCCCCTCAGTAGCAAGCAATGATAGAGGTAACAGACAAGAAAAAAAAAAAAAAAACAGCAAATGAATCAGAGGTGAGTAACCAAAGTTTAGAAAGAGCTGGGCTCAGATTCAAAGAGCGCACCCACACACCTTTAAAAATAGCCTTTAATCAGCGGAGGCCATCTCAACACTGACCTGAAAATGCAGCTTCGTGTTGTTTTCACTGTTTTTTTGTGTCATGCAGTGAGTGAAGTCAACAGAATTCAGTCTTTGGGCCAGGCCAGTGCTCACACATGCCAAAGCTCAGCAATACTTACTAATTTGAGAAGGGATGGGGTTGCATGCCGTGGGTGAGCTGCAGTTGTAAAATGTTCCCTTTAGTGCCCTGGTGCTCGCTTTTCCTCATCAAAATGAGTATTTTAAAAGGACGCCCAGGTTCTCACTGTTGGAGAGACTGCTTTCTTTTTCAGACATTTGTCTTCTCTTGGCCTTTGGCCTGCAGTTAGTTCCTCTGGCACCCGTGGAGAACTAAGGAAGAGGAGACTTAAGTAGAAGAAGGCAGCATCTGAAGAATTTGGTGAGAAGCTTTTCTTCTGGGAGTCAAAAGCAGCATTCGAGGAAATGGTATTCAGTGACCCCGTAGGACTGGGGTCCCCCTTAACCCTGCTGGAATCTTTTCAAAGGAGTCTTCTGGCCTTACAGTGAACAGACCCAGACATCTCTCTCCCTCGTCAGTCACCCACTCCACTGGACGGTACCAGCGGCCCGGCCTGGTTGCCAGAGCCAATGGGAACTTTCAATGTCAGTTGGTGCCTTTGGAGCGTTCGCCAGTCTTGACCTCCTCCTCTTTTTACTACGATGCTCTCTCGTGGAGGTCTGAAAATGGGCCGGTGAAAACGACCTCTGTTTTATCTTGAGTCCAGAGATGAATGAGTTAGCTTACCCACAACAGCTCGTGTGACCAGAAATGAATAGAACTAAGTGCATGGTGGTAGCCATGCCCACTGTGGGTAGAAGCCTTTCCTAAGACGCAGGGAGACCTCTCATCCCCACCTGGAGCACAGCCTCATCACAGCTGCCAAGCCAGTGAGCTTTTCCCAGTTCTGCATAAACAGAGAGATCCCTTCCTACCTCTGCCTCAATTAGTTCATGCCTTTTTTTCCCCTGTATAATACAGCGTAAATTGTTTTACGCTTTCTTAGCCAGGATCATGTACCTGTCAGGCTTTCCTGAGATGATGCCAAATGTCTTGGGTAGGACTGATAAACAGTTTATATACTTCCTGCTTCTGATTCTATTCCTGGAAAAGCACCCAACTAGACTGAGGAACACTCTGTGATGTAATCAGATTGTAGACAACAACTTGAGAGGAAGGCTTAAAAAAAAAAAAAAAAAAAAGCAACTCCAAAGAGCAGCCACTGCGGACAGTGTTGTGAAGAGAAGTGCTGCCCTGGAGAAGCATCACCAAGTACTCTGTCATTCTGAAGTGAGGCAGGAAGAAAGGCTGTGTGACAAGCTGATAGAGGAGCCCTACACTTTGGAGTCTGTGAGGCCACTCAACAGCTGAGAATCAAGAATTGCAGCACAATAAGTATTTTCTGTGAATGTTGCTAACATGGGGCCCATATATATCTTACATAAAAATACTTACAAATAAAAATGCTAAAATACCAGTAAATCAGGCTTCAGGCTTGGATCCATTTGATCTTGGACAGGACCTCACTTTTCTCCCAGCTATTTTCTGGGCTCTCATAGCAAAACTGCTAACTTTTGTTCATAGCAAAGGTAAGGGTATCTCGACTTTCTATGTCCCTGACATGTGGACTTAGCTATTTACATGTGGCTAAGTGTAAGTCTGCCAGGGTTACCCCAGGAAACACATGGTGATCTCATTTAAGTTTCTCAGCAGGCCTTTGGTGATGAAAAGTTCAGAGCCCATAGAGTTCTGTATCCTAGTGTACAGACAATGGATTAGAGCTCTCCTTCATATGCCCACACCTGTGCAGTCCTGGTGTGCCTTACTCTCCTCCTGACGACTCTCTGTTGACTGTCCCCCTTCATGTCTAAAGTCTATGTGACAATATGTTTTAATAAAAACTCCATATCTGCCTTCTATTACCTTGTCCTGGAATTCTTTCTTGTGTTGAAGTCAAGGTTATGGTGTCACCTGAGTAAAGTTCCCACTCCCCCCAGCTGTTGCTGGTTGGTAGCCTAGAACAGTAGCCTCCACCACTGTGGACAGTTTTCTATTGCTGCTACAGGAGATAGTCACAAACTTGCTGTGTTCGTACAGTCCTGAAGCTTAGAGATCTAAAGCCAGGGTATGCTTCCCTTCTAGAGATTGGAGAGGGAGGCTTATACACAGTTCTTAAAGAACATATCTCTCTAGACATCCCCGCCAAATCTTGTGTATGTCCAGTAGAGTCATTTTGCCAAGTTTACATGGCATGTGCCTAAACCAGCATTTCCTAAACTAGCCCACCAGAGGACACCAACTTGTAAGGCAGGGTTCTGGGAAGTCACTTGTCCATGCTTGGTGTCCTAGTAACTCCTCTATTGCTAGGATAAAATACTCTGACCAAAAGCAACTTAGAGGAGAAATAGGTTTATTTGACTTAAAATTCCAGGTCACAGTCTATCATTGAGGGAAGACAAGGAAGGAACTGAAGCATGAACTTAAAAGCAGAAACCACAAAGGAATATTGCATGCTTGCTCACTTACAGGCTGAAGTTTAGCTGGCTTTCTTAGACAGCTCAGGACCACCTGCCCAGGGAATGGTGCTGCCCACCGTGGACTGGGCCCTCCTATCTCAGTTAACTCACAGACATGCACACAGGCCCAATTGATCTAGGTAATTCTTCAACCTAGTCCTTCCCCCTCCCCCCCCCCTCACCGGCACACACACCAGATAACTCTAGGTTATGTAAAATTGACAAAGCTAACCAAGACACTCAGTGAGGTGACACAGTGGTGAACCCATCCTGAACTGGCAGATGTACTCATACCCTGAAACCGGGGTAGTCAGTGAGTCAGAAGCCACAAGGGGGAAGGTCCTAGGAAGTTGCCTTGCAAGGAAGTGTGGGAAGCAATCGAGAAATGAAAACTATATGTAGCACTGCCAATAATCAGTTATGTAACTGGTTGTAACTTAGAGTTGTTTCTCTTTTCCTTCAACTTTTATTCCACTCTGTATTTCACCCATAGTAAACTTCCAACTTTCCAGCCTCAGATGATGGTTCATTCATGTCTCTGAAACGGTTTGCCTGAAGAGCCCCAGTGTCCTAAAGCCGGGGTCCTGCTGTGTTCCTCTGCTGTACCAGCTGCCTAATTCAGACTAGGATCTCAGCTAGCAACAAATGAGTGGACGATGAAGTAACTTGAACACTAGTACTATCTCTTCTGTTTGCTCCTTTCCTTGTTCTTTCTCCTAACATGTGAGATATACATTCTTTTAGTTAATAATTAAATAAATTGTGGTACTGGGATTTAAAAAACTGAACACCATACAGTGTCAAGCTTTCATGAACTCTTAGCCCACCTAAGGAAACATGCATTTTATAAGAAGAGTTTGTGAGTTGAAGAGAAGGCTCAGCAGCTAAGAGAGTATATCACTCTTGCAGAGGGTCTAAATTCTGTTCCCAGCACCAACACATGTGACTCCCAAACTGTTGCAACTACAGATCAGGAGATCTTCTATCCTCTTCTGGTCTCCATGGGCACTGCACCCAGTGCACAGACCCACACATACATACATATAATTAAAAACAAAATCTTAAAATAGATGCATGTTTTAAGGAAAATTGAGGCAGGTAATGGTGGTTGCCCATCCTGTTCTCCTTTTCACTTTCTTTTTTGATAGTAGAAACCTGGTTTTGTGCTCGGCTGAAATGTTTCATTTTTATACCCTTCTTTACAGACATATGTTATTAGTTAGGCCTATGATGTATAGATGAAAGTTGTCTAGGAAAACAACTCCTTTGCATGCTGCTAGTGATCTACTGCTGCCTCAGGCTTTATGATGGCTGTGATAGCTGTAGCTATCCAACAGTCTCGTTGCACCATAGAGGCTCAAAGTCCTGCTAAAGAAAACAACAGAAGGATCAAAAGAAGAGCCAATAGAAAACCCCAAACTACTTATCTTCAGATTTCTTTTATATGAGAGAGAAGCAGCATGTCTCTTATTATTAGTCATACTGCCAAACTGATGCAACAGCTAATTAGAATATGATAGCATTGGAGGTGTAAGGAGTATAGACATTTTAGGAAGGATGGATTGTTACCTGCAGAAGGGATGATGGAAAGAGCTTCCTAGAGAACATAAGTGAACATCTGAGAGGCAGGGGAAAGAAGTCTTTAGATCTGATATTCTGTGAATACTTGAGGTGAAGCTGAGGAATCTGGGAGGACCAGTGGTGGACTAAGAAGTTCCCGATTTTGGTTTGGAAGGACATTTTGGTATTAAGCATAGGAAATTATGGAAACCTTTGAGATTTTAAGAAATATTAATAGCCCTCTTTCAGGGTTTCATGTGGCCTCAGCTGCGTTGCCAAGGATGAGCCCTCAGCCCCTACCTCCCAAGTGCTGGGAATACAGGTGTTTGTCATATTCCATGCTTTATGTGACACTCAGGCTCGAACCCAGGGTTTTCTGCATAGTAGGTCAGCACTCTAGCTGGGGAGCCAGTTGTTACAAACTTTTGCCTTCCTGCTTTGAAAAGAGAATAATAGTGTTTCCTCATTGATTTTGTTAGTTCAAATTTAGTCATTTTGTTCAGAGTGTATAAACAGAGGCATTTAGAGATGCTCAATCCTCAGCCAGAACTGTCACGCCGTCCACTTTAGCAGTAGTTTTAACTTAGAAGGAAAGGAAATCGCCATCTCCGACCCTTGTCAGTGTGTGTTAAAGAAGTGTGCCACCCTGCTGGTCCTTGGGAAAGCTTTCCTCGCGTGCCGAAGGCTGCAGCACCCTCCTTAACCAACGTAAAGTATCTAGGGCTTTAACACTGACAAATATTTTGTTCTTAAAAATTAAAGTTCAGTTCTGGGCATAATGGCAAATGCCTTTGATCCCGGTGCTCACAGGGCTGAGGGAGGTAGCTCTCTAAGAGTTCAGGGCCAGCCTGGTCTACACAGTGAGTTCTAGGCCAGCCAGGGATACATAGTGATACTCTGCCTTCAAATGCTGCTTTTTAATTACTAAGTTAATAACCATCCCTGGCTAATAACAACAGGGAAAATAACAAAGGATTTTTGTCAATCAATAAAGTGCAGCATGGAAAAAATAAAACATAAGCTACAAAATAGAAACTGTAACAGATTAAACCAAAAGGAACCTGTTCAAATATATTAAACAATGAGATTTAAAAATTTGGACCATTCCTTAGATGGAAGTTAGTTAAGAAGATAATCCCACGGAAATTTTAAAAAGTCTTGATTCTTTCATTATGAGCTAGAGAATAGATTTGGGTCTTTGGGATGAAGATGGCGATTCTACAGAGCCTATTCTAGGATCACGATATTGTGGGGAGACAGTAAAGGAGGGACCAGATGTTTATGAAGCAGCACCCTTGCAACCACACAGTCAAATCTGAGCTCTGCAGGCAGGCGTCACACTCCTGTCTCCCTGCACCTCCGCAGTCCCGTAACTGGGTTTCCTGACGATGGCCCTGGTGTGACTTCTGAGTCACAACAGGAAGACTGAATTATGTTCTGCTTTGCCTTCATGTATTTAATTACAGTTTTATTAGTTGCGACCTAGGAAATCCATCTGCCTCAGAGCACTGCTGCCCTGGCCAGCGCCTTCTCATCGGAAGCCCAGCTGTCACCCACAGCCGAGTTTACAGGGCATGGAGGGAAAGTCTGAGAAGGCAGGACAGCATGAGAGGTTTTAAAATGAGGGGGGATTATCATGACAAGAATCATTATCAGGGAGTAATGTTATCATCCGCCATATTGTTAAAGAATTGCCACAGGTGTGTCTGTTACTAATAAGTGGCAGGTAGCTGATCCCTTTAATAACTGTAACACCTAGTGTCGTCATGAGGAACAACGAACATACCGTAAGTGCACTTTTCATATGCACGCACACATGGATACAAGTTTAAAGGCAGCTGATGGGAAGACAGGCTGCAGTGGAGTGTGGAAGGCGGGACCTGGGCATGTGTTCTCGGGGCATAAGAACCACCCCCATCTGGATGCTCCCAAGAAGGGGTGTTTTCATCAGGGGATGACTAAGGTTTCTGTTTCCGTATGTTCTGTGCTTGGCATTTTCCCTAACGCTCGCACACCCTGACAGCAGTGCTGTGACTTGTGGGGGATGGGAGGCTCTTCAGTGATGCTCCTACTTTTGAACCATCCCTGCTCTTGGAAGCAACCCCAGGAAAAAGTCAGTGGTTCGCCAGGCTGGACTCGGGTGCAGCCCCAACGTTCCCTTTCGGGGGCAGTAGAGCGGTGTGCGGAGTCTCCCCAGGAGCCTGGCGCACCACAGGGAGGAGTCAACTGAGTGCCTGCGGGAATTCAGGCCCTAGGCACAGTCCTGCTTCTGTTATGTCCTTCACTTCCCTCATTTACTTCCTGGACAGAGTGGATAAGTTTCCTGTGTTTCTCATTTCAAGTTTGGGGAAGCCTGTAATATCTGCATCTACATAACGACCTATCTTCTTCACATATTAACATGAAGCTCACTGCTTCACATACAGTGTCTGCACAGAACCTGGAGACAGTCTGTGTAGCTGAAAAACCAGAGAACATCACCGTAAGAGCACTGACAACCACGGAAGCTCTGGACTCAGGGTCTGCGTGGACTGGAGATTCTTGTGCTGGGAACGCTCAGTCTGTGTTAGGTCCCAAGCACCCTTTCCAACAATATCTCGTGGGTTCTGTCAGTCTCTAGAGCTTTACAAAAAAAAAAAATGAGTGACTGGAGTTGAGGGCCTAAGACAATGTAGCCTCGTGTTGCTGGAGAAGTGGCTCGGAAGTGGAGAGAACCTGCCGCCCCTGTGGAAGTCCCGGCTCTGGTCCCCAGCAACACAGCTCAAATCAGTCTGTAACCCCAGTCAGTTCCAGGGGAACACACCCTCTTCTTGGCCGCCTCAGGCAAGGCACACATGGGGTACATATACAAATATTTGGGCAAATTCTCATACACATAAAGTGAAAATCATCTTTTTAAAAAACTGGAACACTCACTTACAGTTCCTGAGGTCATGTGAAGTAGAGGAAGGAAAAAACACTACTTACTGCTTGGCTCTCGATGGAAGCAAGTCATTTTTGCCCAGCAGGATTTCAGGAAGGAAGCCAAGCAAAGGAGACACTTTTCTTCCTAAGGCAAAGAAAAATATTTTTCATTTTTGCCTTTAAAATTGTTGTCACTTGATATTCTCTGGGGATGTCTCACTTCAAACAAACCCACCATTTATTAGGATGCAGACAGGTGTTGTCCTCCTTTGCTTTTGTAAGAAGAGAACGCTAACAACCAGGCTACAGAAATCTCTACAGCTGAGATCAAACCTGACCAACCGGCCCCACCACGCACATGCAAATAATGGGATAAGAAGTAACATTTAGGAAAGTTTCATAAGTTAAAAAAGGTAAGATAAACTATAACACAGGAGCTGAAATTTCAGGCTTGAATATTGGCAGTCAACACTGAAGCCCGGTGCTGCACAGGTGAGAACCCAGGAGACCAATGGTTGTGCTGGCCAAGGCAGAGGGTTTTAACTGAGGTATTTCTAGAACACTGAAGTTGGAAAAAGGAAAGTTTTTTTTTTCTTTTTGCACATAAGCATTCTATTACATGAACTCATGAATGCATTTTGGGTGTGTTTTCAACATAGTGTATGATTAATATAGATGAATAAAACATAAACCTCTAGATGTGAGGGAAAACAGACTGCATTTGACCCCCTAACTTGCTAGCTCAGCAGTTCTGCAGACAGCAGCGTGAGTGAGGAGGGCACCCAGGCTCAGAAGAGCTTGGAAGGCTGCGGGTACTGGACTGTCATCCCTGTGGAGCACAGACATCCTCTTTTCTCTTATTTCAACCTACTTTCCAGTATCCAGGGGGATGCTGAGCAGGAGAGGGGCCGGAGTTAGAGTTTTGGCGAAATAAAAAGCAAACTCATAAATATTTCAGAGCTCTCTCAAAGCCTGAGCAAGATGGACGCCAGGAAGACAGAATACCTGAGGACGAAAACTTGTGGCATCTGAGGGTGCTGTTTGTCACTCTTTATCCCTTCCTCCCTCCCAGCTACCCAAGCCCGTCCTTGAAGAGGAAGACAAAATGGCAGACTGGAAAGCGCATACTTACCCTGAGAGCCCTGGTGCCAACTTTGAGCAATCTGATCTGTTTGGGCCTCGGCTTCTGCAAACATGACAGAACGATGGAAAGGAGTAGAGGGCGGTGGAAGGATTAACTGTGTCACATAGTGTATGCTCTCTAGGAACGCAGAAGAGTCACTTCTCACTCCTGTCACCAAATACCTGACACTAAGTGAGTTTCGGGAGGGACGGTCTAATTCGGCTCCCAGTGTGAGTAAACAGAGTCCATGGCAGCAAGGAAGCATGGTGGAGGGAACGCTTCTGAGTCAGGAAGCAGAGAGACAGCTGCCTGCTCACACTCAGCTCACTTCTCTCATCCCCCCTTTAATTCAGGGGTGGCCCCCAGCCTGTGGGAGGGTGCAGCTCACATCCTCAGCTAATCCTCCCGGACACATCCTCACAGAGAAGCACAGAGGTGTGTCTCCCAGGTAGCTCCAAATCAGTCAAGCTGGCCAGGAGGATGGACACCCCCATTTGTCCATCTACTGCAGTGACCGGGCTGGAAGCTGGGCTTTTAGTGAGCTACTGTCCCTTACTTAGTGCTGGGATGAGGGGATGGGGTAAGACCGGACACCAAGCATCTTAGGACCAGGGAAAGAATAGACTCGTGCCCTGGTGACAATTCACAAGCGCACAGCCACAGCAGCTGCAGTCCTCAGCCTCCATACCCACCTTCCCAACCATGCTGTATCATTTGGACCATTCCATCTGAATGTGCATGTGTGGGGTTCTTTTTCTTTTTCATTCACTTCATTGAGGTGTGGAAGACCCCTGAGACAGCTCTGCAGTGAGTTCTCATCACATTTTATGTGAAGTCTAAGCTCGGGCACGTAACCACTGTTCTGAGAGTTCTGTGTGGTGGGACAGATGCTGGCTGGACAAGGATGGTGGGGGAGGGGAAGGCCTGTGGCTGCAACATTCCCTGAGTCTTGTGGGAGGGGCTGGGGTGACAGAGCTCTCCATGGCTCCTTCTCCCTGCACTTGGACCAGTTGTGAGTCTGCACTAACCGCACCATAAAGAACCTCGTGGGAGGAGGGGTGAAGGGCACCCTGCTCTACAGCTGGGTATAAGGATGAATATTTAGGAGGCAGTTTGATATAGAAGCAACCACACTTGACTGGTGATAAACCTTGGAGGTGGGAGCCATATGTGGTGGTTTTGAATGGAAGAGCTCTGAGAGTTCACTCTGCCCTGTTCATTTCCTCCCCACAGCCTTCTGTACCTTCTTTAATTGTCACCTATTAAAAATATAGTGCAAATGATTCCTGCTTAAGAGCTTCTCCTTTCGGGGCACTAACGTACACACTATCATGTATTTTGCATTGAAGATGAGCAACATGAGGCAAATGAGCCTGTTTGAAACAGCTTTGGAACCCAGCCAGTTTTCTAGGAGAAAATGAATTCCCAGCTTTTCGAACATGGTTCATTTTAAGTTGGCTGTGCCTTCTGAGCTTTTGGTGACTAAAATCTTTTGATGTAGGGTCATTAGGTTGGAGAGAGCTGCCTCAGGCTCTACCTTGCTGAATATTTTCATTATGGAAAGAAATGGACCAGGTTGTTTCTTGTATCTCACTGCGCTGGTACAGCTTCCTGGGAACTTGGCAACATGCAAGGTTGGTTATTGATAGTTTCGCACAGTCAAGCAGCCTGTGAGCACTGCACCTTTTCATTCTGTCCATCCTTTCTCGTGCAAAAAACAGAAAGCGGCCTTCTGGAGTCTCTCTTGAGGCCTGGAGTGGTCTTATGACCAGGTATTTGTCAGCAGAGTGTGAGTGGCTTGGGGAGCCTGGGGGTCTTGTGCCTGATTTTGTGTGAGGAAAGTCCTGGCCAGGAGCTCCTCTGTGCCAGTCAGCTCTCATGGTGCTGGACCATCAGAGCCAGCCTAGAAGTCAGCTCCCATAAGGCAGAGGCTCTGCCAGCCTGAGTCTCCACCTGACTGGAGCTGCCACAGACTGGGGCTGTTACCAAGGAGACAAATAAACTTCATTGTTTAGAAAATGTTCTATCTTTCATCAATACATAATGATTATCCACACTCCCGGAGTACCGGATGGCATTTTACTACCTGATACAATGCACAATGATCAAACTGGCATACAGCAGGTGTGGTGCCTGGAACGCACACCATCTTTTGTGGTGAGACATTCAGTCACTCTCAGCTAGCTGTGGTGACTAACCCAAGTCAAACCCCTGAGACTTATCTCCCTCTCTCCTGATGAACCAGCACCCCCTGGTCCCTCCCCACCATCTTTCCCCCTCTGTGCTCAGACCCATTTTACTCTCTACTCTGATGACATCATTGTTTTAGTGCCCACATGTGGGTGACATCGTATGATACTTTTTTGACTCTGTTTTTGAGCCACTAGCCCTTGGGGTGCACTTACTAAACCTTAGCCTAACACACACTCCTCATATAAAACTAGCTTGTGAATTATCCTGCTCTATTTTATCTCAATAAGAATGGCCATACTGGTTTCTGAAACTCAATTTTCTCTGGGGGACAGTGTGAGAGAGGCCCCTGTCTCTAATTCCTGGAGACCGAAATTCTGTTCTCCAGAGGACTTGAATTCAGTCCATAGCATCCATGTCGAGTGGCTCACGGCTGCCTGTAACTCAGCGGCAGCTGATCTAGCACCCAGCTCTGGCCACCTAAGCCCAGGCACACACATGGCATTTAGTCACACAGATACATAGGGATACACATGAATAAAAGTAAGTCTAAGTACAAGTTTTTAAAAGATCTTACAAAAGAAAAACAAAAAAGAAAGAAAAAGAAAACAGAGCCCTGGATATATCCAACTTCTTTGCTTTGGTTCTGATTTTCCTCTAAACACTTAAGGCTAATTTAAGGTTGTATCCAACATAAAAGCATATTTACCAGAGCCATGCATCGTTTTCAGAGTTGGAATTTGCACAGGGACCTTCTTCTGCTTACTATGTCTCTGAAAAGCCCCAAAACATACCTCAAGACCCATTTCTCAGCTACAACACCCCATGAGAATCCTGTTTTAACTCCAGTCAGATTCTGCTTAGGGTAAAAAGCACCCTCAAGAAACAATACTCGTTACCAGTCATGTAATAATGGAGTCACAAAACACACAGAAAGCAAGGTTAATCCCACTGAGTTTAAGAAGTAGGACTAGCAAGACTGCTTGGCTGGCAAAGGATTTCACACATAAGCCTGGCCACCTCCATTAGGTACCCAGAACCCACAGCGGAAGGGAGGGATGACTCCCCAAAGCTGTCCTGACCTCCACACCCAGGCCACGGCATGGGCACACCCACACACATGTACATGAACATAAGAACACACAGTGATAGAATAAATAAATTCAACGTTTACATTAAAAAAGAAATCTCACAGGGATTATTTTTAAAATTAAGTATAAATTGGAATGAAGGTAAATCTGTGACTTTGCTTACACTCACACTTGATCCTAGCTAATAGTATGTCTTAGGAATAGCTGAATATTTTACTTGTCTGATTATTCATTTGCTTTGTTGTTTTTTGTCATTCTCATTCGCTATGTTGTTTTTCTCACACATCAAAATAACATAATTGATGATTTCCTGTGATATTTTTAAAAATTAAAATAAACAAGAACAAAACAACATAGCGAATGAGAATTAAAAAACACAGCCCCACGCTGGCCCAGGATCAAAGGGTAAGCATGAAGACTCTGCAGGGCTCAGTCCATGCTCACAGCCTATGCTCCGAGAAGAAGCCCGCAGCGGCGAATGCCTTTAATAAGCTCATAAAAACCAAATGAACACTAGAACATTCTTAATGAAACCCTGACTTCTGAATGAGTGCTAAGGAAAAGAATTTGTGTGGCTAAAATAAGCATCAAGTCCATAAAAGTTAATTCTTCATATGCTGTAATGGCAATTCATCTTGCCTTTTAATTTTTTGTGCTTGTTTATTTTATATGCATATGTGGGGCATGTGTGATAATCGGAAGACAACCCGAAGGTATACGTTTTCTCCTTCTACCATGTGGGTCAGGTCATTAGGCTTAGTGGCAAGTGCCTTTACCCATGGAGTCATCTCATTTTATTTATTTATAAGCCCTTGTCTTAAAATAAATAAATACAGATTGTTTGTGTATGAACATATATATATATGATAGACATCATATATGTGTGTATAGATCATATATCTGATATATATAATTGTGTGTGTGTGTGAGAGAGAGAGAGAGAGAGAGAGCTCCCAGGCATTCTTTTGCCTCTGCTTCCCCTCAGGCAGTAAGAATGTTGACATTACAGATCTGAGCTACAGTATTGGCTTTTACATCAGAGCTCGGGATTTGAACTCAGGTCCTCCTCCCTTGCCACACAGCTTGTTTTGGCTCGGTCTTCTTGTACCGGGATTATTATGGTAGTTATCTGGACATGGAATGTGTAAAGACTCCTGCTTTGACCTCATGCTGACATTTGTGGAACGTTGTGACTCAGGGAACACGGCTGTTCTTGCTCCACAAGCCCTCAGCTATACAAAGACCAGCTTCAAGACCAGCCCTCAGAACGTCTAGAACATGCCACACTGGCCTCACACACACACACACACACAGTTTATCTAAGAAAGAGATTTTATACTTTCAGATTTTAAAAAATCCTGAGAATAATAGTTTGTTATCCGTGATAACTGTATGAAATACAAATGACTGCTGTTTATGAACAGCGTCTCTCAGGGCATACAAACCCATTTGTGTTGTCTGCTTTGCATGCTGAATTCTGCAGCAGGAACAGTGACTTAAACCCAGGCCTTAACACACTGTCCTTTATGGGGAAAATTTGCCAGTCCTTTCTCTAGAACATTTCAAGGTAGAAATTGTGTAGCAGGCAGTTAGACTTTAGAGTTTGCAGCTTCCCACAGAAACAATGATTTTAAATGTGGGCCTTGGCAAGCACACAGAAGAAAGCAAGAAAGGTGGTAGAGAGCTCTGGCGGGTTCTTTCTGACAAGCTGGGGTGGGTGGGGGTCCTTTAGGGAGTCAGGGAAGGTGCAATGAGGATAAGCGGGTCTCCCAAAAGCCAAGCGAGGAGAGAGCTCAAGACGAGTTCTGAGCAGAGGAGGACATCAGAGACTGGGGAAACTGAGTAAGAGCTGTAGGTCCCGGTATGCCGTGAACGTTGAAGACGTTTCTGTGAGACAGTTGAGCACTGCTGTTCACCAGAAAGCCGTGACCAAACAGTGCCCGCCTGAAAGAATGGCTCTGTGTGCTGGTGTTCACTCATGACCCCAACCCTTGGGCAGTAGGAAGAGGAAGATCAGGAGTTCAAGGCCAGCCTCAGTCATACCGAAAGGAAAAGGGTGACCTGAGTCAGTTGACAGCCTTCTCAAAACAAATGGGCTGGAGCAATGCTCGCTGATTAACAGTACTTGCTCTCACTGAGGACCCACATGTGCTTCCCAGCATGCACCTGGTAGCTCAGAACCCTCCATAACTCTGGCTCCAGGGGAGCTAATGCTTTCTCTGCCCTCCTTGGAGACCAGCATTCAGGAGATGCACACACACAGGCAGAACACTTATGAAATAAAATACATCTTACAACAGTAGACAAGTGTCATGAGGCCTCCTCTGTGGGGTTGCAGAGCCCACGCAGTTGGCCCATTTGCTTCCTTTCCTGTTGTCACAGTCAGGATATTTGTAGGGAAGACCTTCAAAGGACAGGCACGAGAGGAGGTGGTGTGCAGAGTGTGGCAGGCAGGGGAGGGCAGGGAGGCTGATGGGCAGAGTAAATAGATTACAAAAGAAATCCAGTTCCCCCTGAAGCAGCAGAAGAAAGGAAAGGGTGACACCACACAGAGAGCACGAGGGCGGAAGGGCACAGAAAAGGGTTGGTCGATCACGGCACGGTCATCGTGTGCATGGGAGAGATGTGCCAGGAGTGTGAGCCCAAGACCAACGCTTGTGCAGCCACATAGCACTGTCTAGATCAGTGGTCCTCAGCCTTCGGCACGCTGTGACCCTCTAATGCAGTTCCTCAGGCTGTGCTGATTGCAACCATAAGATTATTTTTGTTGCTCCTTCATAACTATAACTTTGCTACTGTAACAAATCATCATGTAAATATCTATGTTTCCCAACCAATTTAGGAGACCCCTGTGAAAGGGTGGTTTGACTCCAAAGAGGTCTCAACCCACGGGGTTAGAACCCCTGCCCTAGAGTCGAAAAGGCTTCTGAAAGATTTTCAGCCTTTCTCGGGGCAACGGTACTGTGGAGGGGGAAAGAAAATGGAGATGAGTAAGAGCTGAAATCATGGTAGAAGACACACAAAAAGTTAAAGGAAGCCTGAGGGTGTGAGAAGGCGCTTTTAACTTTTCCTGGAGCCTGGACCTGGTGGAAATGTGACCAATTAGAGTTAGGAAGAGAGCAAAAGCTTCAATGGAGGCCAGAGTGTCATTTCTGTGAGAAAATTCAAAAGTTAGAAAGCAGTGCATACGCCACCTATCCATTACTTTTCTTGTGCTGACCAAACACTGGAAAAGAAGAAACTTGAGGGTTAAGGGTGGGGGTGAGGGGTTACTTGGGCTCCCAGTTTTCTGGAACACAGCCCATTACGATGGGGGTGGGGAGCGTGTGGCAGCCAGAGGTCCGTGGTGGACTGGGCTCCTTGCCCCTGTACAGATCAGGAAGGCCAGAGAGATGACCGTGGGCACTTGTCTGCTTTCCCCTTCACTCCTCTAATTCAGTCCAGAATCCTGTCCCTTTCAGTCAATCCTCTCTGGAAATAATCTCTCAAACAATCCCAGATACATGTCTCACTATTATTCTAGGTATTTATTAACTCAATCAATTGACAATCAGAATTAAGCATCACTCGATCAGAAAGTAGGACCTCTGTCATCACCCACCATCAAGATGAACATTTTAGGGTATTAATAAAACAAGGGACCAGGGGATGCAGACTGAGAGATCTCAGGGAACAGACAAGCTACATCTGAGCTTGCTCACTGGGGACAGATCACAGAGGAGAGCCTTTGCCGGGGACGCAGAGCCCGAGGGGCTGATGTGGAGCAACCTCTGGAAGGAAGCTCAAACAATGACTCGTCTCACTGGCTCTGGCTCACTGGATCCCTTCTCTTCTCCTCTCAGGGAAGCAGACTGAATGCATAATAGCTCTGAAACACTCCCTTGAGAATTCGCCTCCAACTAACTCATAAAAACTAAATGCTTTTCATTACAGCTTGAGTGAGTGACTTGTTTCGCCCTCCTTCTGTAGTGCCTCACCCTGAGTGGCAGAGACTGACATCGCCCCAAACGTGACCCGTTGGATATTATGCCATAATTGAATCACGAATGTCTACAAATTTTGCTGATTTGAAAATTAATTTTTAGTGTTTAGAGAACAATGGAAATTAATAAATACCTAAACTACTCAATTATTGAAAATATCCGGGCATTAGATAACACTTATTGAAGTTGCAACAGATAAGAAAAATATATTGAATAAATTAAATACAAATGTTTGTATATTGGACGTACTTCTCACGGTTTAAAAAAATCTTTTTTTTCCACATTGTATTCCATCTTGCCTCCTGCCTCTCGCCAGTCCTTCGACTATCACTGACCCTAAATATTTGTTTCAGATATTGGGGGTGGGGGGGATCGGAAGGAAAAGTCACATATTTCAGAAAGTAACTAATTCCCTGATCTTCATGACAAGAATACTTACTCTCCCACTGAGAAACAAACTGGATGACAATTTTAGGGTAATTGAATCAATAGATGCTTTTCAAGTTGTTAGAAAATAAGTGCTGTGAAAACTGTACTTTATTAATGTGACTTATAATAAGTTGTGACGAAGTATCTTCTATTTATTTGTTAAGAACAAAACACTAAGACTTGCAGATCCAGTGTGGCTTGTGTTGTGCGTGAAGTCACATCATAATTAGGTAGCGCTAAAAACCTGTACAAAAGAGACTCCTGGCATCTCATTTTAGATCCTGTAAGGGTCTAGTAGTTACTCTTTTGGGTGGAGAGGGAGGCAGCAGGCCCTGGAGGCGTGAAGCACCTGAGGATGTGCCTCATGGATTGCTTGGTCATCACAGAAGGGGCTAAACATCCTCCCAGACAGAGGCCCTGGAGCAGCAGGAGTCAGGGCCTCGGGTATCAAAGCTGCCCATGTGTCAGAATGCCCCAGAGGCCTTGGAACCTCAGATTGCTGGCTTCTGCCCCAGAGAAGCTGACTCAGTGGCTCCAGGGTGGGGGTGAGAGCTCCTGTGCTTTTGACTCTGTGAGCCCTGCAGTGTCATTCATTGGGGTGATTTCTGGAGGTGGAAGCGTGAGTAAGAAAGTGTGGAAAAGATGGAGGAAGAAGAAGACAGCAACTGTCCTGGTGTCGTTGCTGTTGCCTCGATGATGACAAGGAACCACTTAGGAGAGAAAGGTTCTTTTAGCTCACAGGTTAGTCTGTCTCTGTGGAGAAGGCAAGGTGGCAGAAGCTTGAAACAGCTGGTCACACCCCAACCACAGTCAAGATCAGAGAGAGAGAGTGAATGTACACACACCTGCACTCAACTCATGTTCTCCTGCATGCGGCTAGGACCCAGACCCAGGGAATGCTGCCTCTACTTCAGGCTGAGCCTTCTCACCTCAACTGATGTAATCAAGACTCTCCTGAAGGTAGGCTCACAGGCAAATCTGATTTGGAAAACCCCTCACTGATTCTCTTCCCAGATGATTCTAGACTGAGTCCTTAACAACTAAAACTAAGCACCCCAGTAGCTTCCTGGAAGGAATTGAAGAAAGGACTGAATGATGACAATAGAGGAATCACTAAGTTAAAATAGCATAATGGGAAAGCCAACCTCTGCACTTTGGTCTTCACCGTGTTGATAAAAAGAGAAACCTGAAGATGCTGAAAACCGTGACAGATGGCAGTGGAAATGAGGTCTGTAGTTAAGTAACATTCCAAGGTCAATAGGCCAAGAAGAGTCCCCGAGTCGTAAGCCGCTTAGGAGAGGGACAGGAATAAGACAGCTGGAGATGGACACACGTGCTTGCGGCTGACTGCAGCTGACTGCGGCTGACTGCAGCTGATTGTGGCTGGAGGGATAATGTGGCTTAGGGTACACTGCTATGAGCTTATTAGTGGTACATCTCAGGAGGAGTCATGGCCATCTTTCAGTGCTGGCCAGATGGACACAGGCTTACACCACATGAATATGTGCGTTGCTGGTGCCATTTATCAAGCATGCAAGGATGGGCTCCGTAGACTCTGCAAAGGGGTGAAGAGTCCAAGAACATGGTATTGAAGTTTCCAGATAAAGGAGACACCCAGGACCAGGAATAAATGTCCCCCTCCTTATATATAGGTTAAAAGCAGCTGATTTCATTCTAAAGTTTGCTAGTTTAGACCCATTCTAGAAAGCGAACCCTCCACAGTCTGAAGAGTAAGAGATGCTGTGTGATGGCATATGCAAGCAATTGCAGCACTCAGAGAACTGAGACAGGAGGATTGCTCTCTGCAGACACATCTGGAGAATCCTTCCAAGACCCAAAGGAGATGAAGAGACAGCAAGCCAAGCTCCTCTGCTGCCAACAGAGCTTCCTGTGTTTTTGCATGGGGGTGGAGGGGTTGGGGGCTTGAGACCAAGCGTCTGCTGCCTCCGAGAACTCAGCAGTGGTCTAGCATGCTCCCTGTGACCTAAATCTGCCCCAGAGCCCCTACCTTTTAAAGGCTCCATGACTTTCTCATAGCAGAGGACCAGACCTCACACACAGGGACTTGTGGGGACAGTCCCTGTGTTTGCTAGATGGTGTTAGAACCATGGGCTGTACCTTCGACCTTGTGAAGGAGAGATGTTACTTTACCATCCTTACAGTGTTGCTTAAAAAAAAAAAAAACCTACTATTTTACTTTCTGTGTGTTAGTGCTTTGCTTGTGTATATCAATTTACACCATGTAGAGGTTACAAGAGGTCATCGGGTCCCTGAAATTGGAATTAGGGACAATTGTTAGTTTCTGAGTGGGTGCTGGAAACTGAACCCATGTCCTTTGGAAGAGCAACAAGTACTAACCACCGAGCAATCTTTTTAGCTTCAAGCATACTTGAAAAAAAATAAAAAGATAATATGTATGTATGTGTGTATGTGCCCTCAAGGCCTGAAGAAGGCATTTGATCCTCTGGGTTTGCACTTGCAGGATCCCCTGGACTCCTGGAACTGGAGTGCAGTTTGGAGTGCTCCAGAAGCTGACCCCGTGCTCTCAACGCTGAGCCAACTCTGCATTCCCCAGGAGGTTCTTTCTGATTCTTTTTGAAAACTCTAGAAAAGCTTCACCCTCACATCCCAACCTGCCATGCATCCAGTGGGAATCTGTGTGTTGCATTCTGATAACCTTGGCTGCGTGCCCTGTTTTAAGCAACTCAAGCCCTTTGAAAAAGAGGTTTTATTATTATACAAACAATAATACGTTAACACATTAACTGGCTCTGCTGCTTTTAATGTTAGAGCGATTGGTCTAGGATTGGCCTGCAGTGCTGTGAGCTAAATATCCAGTTTCTGCCTGTGTGTAATTTGATTTTAATTGTTCTGCCTTAAATGCAGGTAATGTCTTTCTGTCTTTCTTTTTCATATAGGGTTATGGTAGCAGAACAATAAATTCAACCTTTCCACAATTTGACTCTATCTGCTTTCACCGGTGACGGCACAAGTTGCTTTTACATTGCTGCGATAGAACAGTATGATCAAGGTAGAAGGGTTTACTTATTTGCACGTAGGGTCTCAGGGGGACAGGAGTCTACGGTCCGGTGACAGGAAACACGGTAGGCACGGCGCAGGAGCACCGAAGAGAGCTCCGACCTCAAACTTCAAGCAGGGAACAAACTGGAAGCACAAGCTAGAAATGGTGGAGGTCTTTGAAAGCTTAAAACCCTCCTCCGGCAAGACCACGCCTCTTCTGCCTCCCCAAACAGTGCCAGCACCTGTGTCTGGGACCTCGGGGAGCGTCTCATCCTAACTGTCACAGTTGCCCTAATTCCCATGGAACTTTTGTTACCTTCCTCTGTGGTTTTATTTAAGGTGTGTGTGCTATGTGGATAGTGTGTGTGGGGGTTATATGAACAGTGTGTGTGTATAATATATATGTGTGTGAGCATGTGCAGCTATGTGTGAGCATGAGAAGCCCAGAGCAGGAAGTGCGCTCTCTACCTTATCACCTGAGACAAGGTCCTTCCCTGACCCAGTGAAAGGAAGCTCACCACTTCACAGGAGGTAGTTGAGCAGTGAGCTTTTAGCTCCGCCCATCTGCTCTCCCAGGGCTGGGTTTACAGGCATGCTCAGCTGTGGCCAGCTTCTTGCTGTACTGCGGAGGGATTAGAACTCAGGTCCTGGGGCTTGCAGAATAAGCCATCTTACCCACTGTACCCTTCCTAGCCCTGTGTTATAGGTTCTTTTTTCTTTTTTAATTCCATGAAATATCTTTAAAACTGTTAATGCAAGGCTTACAATGCAAGACTGATGTTACACGTGTAGTATTTGCACACACAGTCATGGCAAACACGGCTGAAACAGGAGATGGTCATGCCCTGCACTGCTCTGGCTTGCTGCCTGATCAAGCTTGCCGGCTAGTTTTAGAACTAGTATTTTTAAGTATTGCTGCCAATTTTCTTGGGGTATCAAAATTTTCTGTTTCTTAAATATCTTCCAGAGATTTTATAAAAATTATCCACATGATTCTAATGGTGTTTAAACCAAACTTTAGTAAGGGTCATTTTTCTCATCAACTGAATTGAATCTTCTTGGTGATACGAAGACACAAAGCCGGGAAAATAATGTAACTAGTTTTGAGTTTATTTTGTTTTTTTTCTAACTGCACACTTTTAAAATTATATTTCTAAAGTAAAAAAAAAGAAAAAGAAACTCCTTTTATAACTAGAATAAGGTGAAATATTTTGAGACTAGGTAAATACCCTTGTTTTTCATTAAACTTTTACCCGTAAGTTGTTTTTTTTTTTTTATCCCTGGATAACTTTCTTTTTTTCTGTTTTCTAAAATGTTAATTTACTGGAGCTGGAGAGATGGCTCGTGGTTAAGAGCACTTGCTGTTCTTGCTGAGGACTAAGTTTAATTTCCAGCACCTGTACAGAGGCTCACAACCATCTGTTAATTCCAGCTCCAGGGAAACCTTTCTTCCCTTTTCTGGGTTCTGTGGCATCAGGCATGCAAGCAGTGTGCAGACATACATGTAGGCAAAGTACCTCACATATAAAAACGTCGAGAACAACATTTTTAAGTTTCTGTGTGCGTGTGCCATTTATGCAGACCGGACACACACAGGCGCCTGTGGAGGCCAGCGTGCACCGGGTCCTTACAAACGGAGTTAAGTGTGGTTACAAGCCCTGACCCGGATGCTTTATGTATGTGTTGATATGATTACAGACACGGGGATTTTATTTCATTACACAGCGGTTGTAGTTTGTTGATACAAGGTTCAGACTCTCCTGGCCCTGCCGCTCGGAAGTCCCCTGGAAGTGGTCCATCTGTGGCATGTTCATCTTCACCCTCTGGTTTGGGCAGCTCTTTGTTGTGAAATAACCTATACCTTATATGCCTATACCTTATATGTTTCCTAACCCATTTCCTCAAGCACCTACATTTCCTGTTGTCATTATCTGTTTTAGGTTTTTCCCTCATTTTTGTATATGTGTGTGTTACACATGCATGTGTGCATATGGGTGGGCACACACCCATGTGGAGCGCTTGCCCTGGTGTGCTCAGGCAGGCGGAGGCTGTTGTTGATTTCAGGGACCACCATCCATCTTATTAAACAGGGCAAGGTCTCTCTGTCAAACCCAGAGTCTCTGCCACGCCGCCCTGCTCTGCGGACTCTCGGTCTCTGGGGCTGGAGTCACAGTCAGGTCGCCATGCCCGCCCTGCATTTACGCGAACTCTCCTCAGACTTGTGTGCCAGGACTTTAAGCCACTGGGCTCCCCAGTCCTTTCAAAAGACGGCCTTTCAACTAGAACGTTGCCAGTGAGCATGTTTAGTGTTGCCATTGTCTTTCTAGATACTTTCACGACAGACAGATGGATGTGTGTGTGGATAGACAGACAGATGACAGATGGATAGAGAGATCAATGGCATCTGAGGTCTCCGTTTCTGGACTGTTTAAAGACATATGATAGTGTAGGCCTGTCCAGTGAATAAATATGAACTCCACATATAAATTCATTTTCACATTTAAAGAGAGAAAAGCAACCGGGTGTGGTGGTGCATGCTTGTGATCCCAGCACTCGGGGAGTCAGAGGCAGGCAGATCTCTGTGAGTTTGAGGCCAGCCTGGTCTACAACTGAAGGGGTTTAACATCCACTATTGAGTGTCACCACTTTAAATCAGAACCTCACAGTGAGTGCCAGAAGGTTCAAGCACACAGTTGAGTGAGTTTTAACGCTGCGCACACCTACAGCCCACACCCCTATGACTTCCCTCACCCTAAGTGTCTACACTTCCCTCATTCCTGGTCAGTCTCAGTCACCTCTGAATCGGCGGCTCACTTTGTCCTCAGTGCACAGGATCTTTTCTCAAGCCTCACGGGAAAGCGCCCATACATGCTCCTGTGTGCATGTCAAGCTGCTTTTAAACATGGTTTGGTTTTGATGACTTTTGTATCCATGTGAGTGCAGTACCCATGGCTCCCCTGGGGCCGAGGTCATGGGGTGGGGGGCGTGAGCCACGTGATGTGGGTCCTGGGGACCAAACTCAAAGCCTTGGCAAGAGCTGTGAGTGCTTTAAGCCACGAGGCTCCTTTCTCTCAGTGGAAGGTTGTGGGATTTGTCCACACTGCTTGTGTTGATAACGTATTCCTTTTTCATCAGTAGGAAACACATTGTTTAACTGCACAGTTAGTTTCTCCAATCCCTGTTAATAACACTGTGTTCTTTATGGTTGGGTGACCATGCCTATCTTCCTCAAAGCAGTTGTGCTTGGGTTGTAACGTGCTCTCACTGGCTCATGGGTTTGAACATTTGGTCCCCAGCTAGGGCGTTGTTTAGGGAGGATCAAGACCGGGGATCGATAGGTCACTGGACCTTGACAGCCATAGCACAGGCTTGCTTTTGGCTTCAGTCTTTCACTTCCTGGTCTGCCAGGATGTGAGTGGGCAGCTGCCACAGGCTCCCAGCTGCACACAGCTGCTCATGCCTGTCTCCCCCTGCACAGTGGAACAGCTCCCCTTGAACTGTGAGCCAAAACAGACCCTGAGTCACTTCTAGTCAGGAATGTGTTCACAGAGACACAGAACACCTTCACTGTAGACTCTGTAGACACTGTAGAGTCTACCTTCACCATGTAGACTCTGTACGGGTCTATGCACGTTTGCATTTATTTGGAAGAAATTCCTGGGAATACAATTCTTCATAGGCTAGATGTAACTATTTTAATATAGTTGACTAATTATTGCTCTTTAAATGTTATTTGCAGCAATGTTTTATCTGCAATATAACCAGCGGAACACGTAAATGCTATGTATATCGTTATTGGAAAGTTGGTAGAAGGAAGGACACACACAGACTAGGTTTGATCTGAGCAATTCTGGTGAAGGAGAGTTGGTGCGGGAAGCCCGAGTGTCGCTTACAGACCACAGATTGCTATGGGCGGGGGCGGGGAGAACAGAAGGGCAGGAGATGGGCGGCAAAAGCGTTCCTCTGGACCCAAGACTGGCCATTGCTAAGAGAGACGGAAGGATGGTGAGAAGAATGCCAGGTGATTGACAAGCTTCCCCGGGAGCCCACAGTGGGGAGGAATGGAGAAACACCGCTTCTGGAATGCTAATTACTGTGGTTTGGGGAAAACTGTCACTATTTCATTAAAGTGGAGAATTCTTCAAAATGCTGTGGCCCTGGCCAGCAATTATGAAAGTTCTTCCTGTGGACCCCACACCTTGCAAGGATGACATCCTCTCTCCAGGTCTGCAACCATGCCACCCTTTCCTCCCTCTCGCCTCCCCTGTCCTCTGCAGCCCTGAGACGCCAGCCTCTGCCTCTGCCTGGATTCTTACTGGAACCTGCGTGGCTGCTCGGCCCCCTCTGTGCTCACCTTGGTCCTTTCCTTCTGTTGTGGTCCCATCCACCACTGTACCCCAGGCACTGGTCCCCGAAGAGCACCAAAATCACTTCTCATTTCCCTTTACATACCTGCTTGTCGGGGGTGACAGATATGAGCAAATTTGGTTGAGTGAATAATGGTTGACAATGTGTGCAAGGTCCATAGAGAGTTAAAATAAACTAAGGAGTCCAATTATGTCTTATATTAAAAAAATCAGTCTTGGACTGATTTTCTGGAGCAAGTACTTTGTTTAAGTGAAAAACAAAGTCAAAGAGATTTTTCACGTTTGGTCTGGATAAAGAGAGAAACTAATAAGGCCTTAGAAGTCAGCAGGGACACTCGGATCTAGAGTGTGTGGACAATGGAATCCATGGCTTCAGAACCCTAACACGGGGCCCAGGCAGACATGTTAAAAGTTGGACCAGTAGACAAGGAGACAAGGGTGGGCAGATGCTGTCCCTTCCCTGGGTGTCTCTTCCCAAGGAGAAGACCAGAGTACTGGGTCAGACCCAACAATGATTTAGACATGAATTTTAGTCATGTGGCCATGTTTTCAAGTCTCCATGGAAACAGGTTGATCTATTTCCATGTCTGGAGTAGACTCAAGGGGAAAGGGCTGCTAGACGCCCTGCAGCACTACAGACTTGCACACAGGAATCTGAGTACGAGGCTGCACTGTCAGGCAAGACAGCTTTATTGCCTGCAGTCCAGCCGCTGTCCTGAGGGGTAGCTCAGCTCGGTTTCAAGGCTGAGACGCTACCAGCTCAGTCTTTGCTCCTTCCTGGTATGATGAAGTGGAATTGTAATTGCTAGGTCACAGGAGACAGACTGCAACATGGTTACCACAGCCAAGACACCATGCAGGCCTCCCAGAGGCTCAGGATGCTTCCTGATGTCTCCCTGGATGTCCCACTCTGTCCCTGCACACAGTGCATTCCTGAAGCCTCATTAGTAGTAAACACCACATTCCCAGGACAAACCTGAGAGATTTCTCCTTCCATAGAGCACCACACTGCAGAGAGGGTGGATGCCAGCAAGACAAGGGGTTGGTTTTTGTTTTGTTGTTTTGTTTTCCATATTCATCCCTGCTGCCTTTTAAATTATAAACAACTTCAAGTTTTGATTCTAGGACATTTTATTCCTCATAAAAGTCTACATTTCCCCTTTTCTTTCTTTTTCTTTCTCTTAAATTTCTAAGTTAATCTGATTATGAATCAGCAGTTTTTATCTCAAGAATGATACAGCTTGTGATGAGAAGAGAATTTAAAAAAAAACACATAGAAACAAAACCAAACCTGAATGTCCATAAACTCATTATGAATCAATGTTCTTCTGATGCACTACAGTGTTAATCCACAAATGAAAATTGCACTTTAATTATTAAAAAGGAAGATATTTTAAGCTCTAATAAGGACAAGTCATTTAAGCCGAGGTAAAGCTGATGAGTCACGTTTAGGGACCACAAGCTCCTTTACTGATCTGGAAGTCTGTGAGGACAAGGGCCTTGGCGGAAACACCTTGTGCCTCTGTACCAACTGTGCCAACATGAACTGCACTGGGCAGCAAGCCAGCCATGAGCACGTGGTTGGGGCTTTGTTCATACTCATAAGGTCATGGAATCAGAGAAGTTGACATTCATCTTACAAATGAGGAAGGCCCCAGCTCCTTCCAACCTAGAGGCTTGCTTTTCAGTTTGCACATTGAGATTCAACCCTTGATTGGTTTGCCTAGCTGCTGGTCTGCACTTCCTTCTCTGGGTGATGGTGATGGTGGTGGTGATGGTGGTGGTGATAGTGGTCGTGGTCATGATGGTGGTGATGGCGATGATGGTTGTGTAGGAGGAGGTGGTGGTAGGGAGTAGTGGAATGCTGGGGATCAAATATCTTGAGCATTAGGCTAGTGCTTTCCTCCAAAGTAACTCAACTCCACCATGACTTTTAAGTGAGCCATTTAAGCAACCCCCTGTGTCCTGCTGGTGGCCAGCTCTAGACACTGATGAAGAGAATATTCTTCATTGGACTTCCATGGAGATCATACATAAAGAAATTCTATGAGCTGATCTGTTTGTGCATCAGGAAGCAACATCTCTAAAGCCTCTGTCTAGGGCTGGTGCTCACCAGGCGCGCACAGAGCCATGATTCCACCCCAGCACTGCAGAAATGAGGTGGATGGAAAAAGCTGGAACCCCAGGTCATGAGTTCAAGATCACTGTCACCTTGAGCACCTATGCAACAAGTCTGAGGCGCTCAGAGGCTGAGTCCCTCTCTCAAACAAGACAACAAACAGCGCTAGGAGACACAGCCCTGAGACCCCGGGTTTTGAGCTGTCTCTGCTCTTCAGTATTAACAATTACGCGCTGCTCGTTTGAGATTAATGGAAGGTTTTTTGTGTTTTGTTTTCAGTACCCTGTGGGGAGCAGATGACATCTGAGTGTGTGCTGTTGACATGGGCCCTCCTGGGACCCCAGTGCCTCTCACATACGGAGTGGCGGGGCTTTCCATGGCTGAGGTTCGGTGGACATGGTGTGGGTGTCCATGAATAACAGACCACTGCATGCAAAAGCTAGCAACTGCGGCTTCTCCCTCCTGCTCACTGCATCCCAGCTTCTCCTCCATGGAGCACAGCTAACCCCTCCTGTGCTGGGTTCCCGGGTGGTGGGAGGAGCCTCCCTCAGGGAGCACCGCCCAAGGGATCCCAGCTTCTCTGTATGGTGTCTGTCATTTCTTCATCACTGGGTCACCCCAGACGGGCTTCCAGGGCCAAGTTGTCAAGGATGCATATCCTCTTTCAATAAAGAAGTAACTACATTTTTATTTTTATAAAAAATATCATTTCATCCACAGGTCTTTTGGCACAGGTCTACAGAATTTAAAAACCTTCTCTTATTTTTAACTCTCATATTTCAGGTCACTAACAGCATGTCTTTAAACTTCGAATCTACAGAAAAGAGGCTGGGCTGTACTGAGTATTAAACAGTATTGTTCGGATTCTGGAGGCTCGCCAATGATGGCTGACTGTGATCTCCTCTGGGCATCACTGCCCTGGCTCCGCTGTCAGATGGAGTATTGACTCACACAGCCCATTTGCTGCCTGCCCTGGGAGGCAGGTGCCAAGACCAGGAAGGGTAATTTTAGTGGTTTGGGGTTGTGTCAAAGAGAGATTGACAAACAACCAAGAGTCTTTTAGGCCATGATTCTGCCCGTCCTGTGCATTCCCAGATTGGACTCAAACCCTGTGGTGTATTTTCAGGGCCCTGTTCCAGAGTTACTGGAAGCAGCTCTGTGCGTGGTTTGACGGGACTCCGCTACACCCTCCGTGAGTGTCGGCAGCCTTTCACTCCTACCACCAAAAGTCCACTCGACTTCCTGCCAAGGTGCCCACGGTCTGCACCTCCTCTGTCGGCTCAGGGGGGAACATCCGCGTGGGGCTATGAAGAGCACCGAGAGGCAAGAGGAGGGGTGCTGAGGAGAGGATGCAGGGCGAACCAGCACACACAGGGCTCAGATACTCACCACCACAGCCAGCAGAGCAAGAGCTCAGTCACGGCTTCCAGCCGGCTGGGGAGCAGGGCCTGAGGGAGTCAGTCACACCAGGAAAATCCTGCACACATGGTATTCAACGCTGTCCAGACGGCATATGTGTCCTAGTGTGGGAAAACCCAGAAGTACAGCGTGTGGGAAAGTCAGCGCAGCCTGAAAGAGAAATTACAGGTCTGAGCTCACAGATGCACACAGGCATCCCACAAATAAAAAACACATCTTTAAAAAAAATCCCGAGAGGCAGGGAGGCTGCGGAGAAGGCTCGGTTGGTGAAGTGCTTGCAAGAGGACCTGAGTTCGGTGCCCAGAAGCCAGGAAAAGCGCACTGCCCAAAAGCTGAGTGCACACCACTGCCGGCACTGGGCACTGGGCGGAGGGAGAGCCCAGCGCTGCAGCTCACTAGTGCAGCGAGCTGCCGGTGGTCAGGGTCTAAGGAAGAATTCCCGGTTCAAATCTCCAGCCGTCACAGACACCTACAAGAACATGCTAGAAACATGTATACTCACACACATCATGAGAAGTGAGGATAAACTGAATGACACAGAACACCCACAAACCAACAGAAGAGTGAAAGAGAGAAAGCAGCTAAAAATCAGTGAAGCTGAAGCTGGTCCTTTGAGAAGGCCGTAAAACAGATACAGTTTGGTGAGGGTGGGGGGCACCAGTGTCTCCACGAGAAAGGACACACCTTGTGGGAAGGATACAAGAAAAGCCCGGATGATCTGAGTTCAATCCCCGGAACCCATGTGAAGGTGGAAGGGGAGAAATGGTTCCACATGGGCGCCCTCTGACCGCCACACATGTGTCATTACACGCACACATACATACATACATACAGGAGTAAATTATTTCTTAAAGGAAACATCACTCTGTATTCAAGAAATACAATTGTTTCTTAGTCATCCAATGAATCTATCCGCTCTTAATGTTGGTTTCCATTAGTGCCAGGGTTTAAAGGGTGTTCCCTCAGGAAGAAATGGAGGCCCAGCATGGCAGCACACGCCTTTAATCCCAGCACTCAGGAGGAAGAGGTAGACAGATCCCTGAGTTGCAGGCCATCCTGGTCTACATGGTAAGACCCTATCTCTGAGAGAGGGAGAGTATGTGACATACTTGAACCCATGGAAGACATTCCTCCTTCAGACCACAGCAGTATACCAGAGAGAAAGGGGAGTAACATTTCTAATCACTGTCCTATGCTGGGATACTCTTGACCTAGTTTTGGAAGGGCCTCCATCCACTGGGACAGATGTAACAGGGACCATTGGTGTTACATTGAAGTGCACCCGGACAGGGATGGAAAACGAGGTTACACAGATGCGCACACACCGAATGTCAAGAAAGATAATTCACACAGGATAGGACAGGGCTGGGTGAGTGCAGTTTTCTTTTCTCTGACAGACAAATAAGCTTTCTTTCAGTGAAAACAGTTGGAGGTTTTTGTTTGTTTTGAGGCAAGGTCTCTCTGTGGCCTGGCAAGCCTGGAACTAATAGAAATCCACTTGCTCTTCTCTGGAGTGCTGAAATTAAAGCTGCACACACCACCCTTGGACTCAGCAGCTCTGGTTTGCTCCAGTCCATCAACATGCTGGAGTGGAAGGGGGAGGGGCTCCCAAGCCCAGCACCTTCAGCTGTGAAGCTGTTGACAATGGCTGCTGGGCTGAGTAGACTCAGTTTTCTTTAAGGGTGTATTCCTCCCCTCCCCCACGCTGCCTGATAGGTCAAGCCTACTGGAGAACAAGAGCAGCACAAACTGGACTGAGAAGGCTATTTAAAAAAAAAAGCTGATTTGAAGCAAAGGTGTAGGAGAAGTGGGGGTAGGTCTTGGAGGAGCTAGAGGACAGAGTGGCAGGACAGATATGATCAAAACACATCGCACACATGTATAAAATCTTCAAAGAATTAATGTTTGTTATGTTTAAAATGCAGGAGTTAGCATAGATGATTTCATTCTCTTTTTAAAAAGGAAAATGAAATAAATAAAAAGGGAGAGAAAGGAAAATGTATGTATGTGTGTACACACACACATTCTTGCAAATGTACCTATGACACAATTTTAGAACTTCCTCAGGCCCCAAACAATGTTACCAGTCATAATAAAAACCACACAGTGCTACATTTTACCCACAATCCCATTAACTTACACAAGGAAGGAGTCATTGTTTTAAGCACCCAGAGGAGGGTGTCTTTGGGTTGGTGGCAGTGATGAGGCACGGGCTGTAATTTGCCAGTGCATCTGGCTGTAAGGACAACTGTGCACTGACTTCTTGATTTCCGAGTGGAGTAATTATGTGTTCTAGACTGAGCTGCACTCAAAGTTCTCTTTAGAAACCCCATGCAGATTGTCTACTTTCTGCAATGAAAAATTGGCTCCTAATGTTACATTCACCACAGGCACCCCGTAAATGGACCCCTAGAGACTGGAATAACTAATGAGCAGAACCACTTACAGGCACCACCCCCCCCCCCAACCCAGCCACGAGGGCACAAATGTGAAGCCCACACAGCAGTAACAAAGGAAAAGTCTGAGCTCTGCAGGTGCCCACACGCTCAGCTTTAGCTCTCCTTGTGGGCCCAAATTAACACAGAGATAAAAAGTGAAGATGGCAGTGAGCATGGTTATAATCCCAGCACTCTGGACAATGGAGGCAGGAGAGTTGCTGTGAGTTTGAGACCAGCATGGTCTCAGCTGCATAGATCCAGGCTGATCTTGTCCAGCAGGGAGACCCTGTCTCAAACACAAACATCGAAGTCATGGCAGCTTACCCCAATAATCCCAGCAGTTGGGAGCCAGGCGTTCAGACCCCCATTCATTTGAGGGTAGCCTGGTTTATTTACATAGTAAATTCTGGGTCAGCCAGGGCTACACTGTCTCAAAACTCAGAATAAAACAAAACTAACAAAGCCAAACTCCGGTAACAATAACGGCAAAGAGAAAGCAGAGGGTTTTGCTATAGGGTGAAGGCCGAGGAACAATTCCCTCTGGGAATACAGTAGGGTAAGCAAATCGGCCCTGGCTTCAGGCTTGGCACAAACCAGCGCTCAGGTAATAAGTGCAATGATCCTTTCCAGGTTCAGCAGTCTGTACCCTGTGTGATGGTGCAAACCTGTGATCGCAGCACCCACAGCACCCGGCTCAGATAGGACCTCGCTTAGATGAGCGGTGGAGACAGCCATCCTCAGGGAGACTGGGTACTGGAGACCGACACAGGAGGCGCATGGTGGCGCCTCCTGCTGCCTTCTTATACATGGTTCAGGGGACCCAGTTCAATGGCCTGGCTACAGATTTCTTTATCTTCGTGAGGTCTGTGGGCCTCCTGCCTTGGGACAGTTCTTGAGGAGAGAACCTGGTACTCTTGGTCTCAGAGGAAACAAGAGCCGAGTTTGTTGACACGCTGAGGACTAGATGCTTTGAGACCACAGTGTCTCTAGAGTTGGTGGGTAAGGGTGCTTGTCCCCAAGCCTGTGACCTGAGTTCAGTTCCCCCAGCCCATGCAGAGTGTGTGTGTGTGTGGGGGGGATCACAAATTGTCTTTTGACCACCAAATGTATGCGGTGACACACACGAGCCCCCTTCCCCACCATAAACAAAATAAACATGAAAACAAAGCTTGTAAAAGCTTCTGAGGCTGGATGAGTGGCCTCGTTTTGGGTAGAGCAGTGATCCATCTATATGGCAGAAGTGACTCATGGTTCTGATTCTCCTTTTTCACTTCTGTCCATGCTTGATCATGTGAGGTAGCTCAGCAGACCAAACAGCCCTGAATGGCTTTGAATAGAGAACCAGCCCAGAGCTTAGAGTGAGAAGAACTTCACAGGTGGGGAAATGGTTCGGTGCATAAAGTGCACAAGGACCTGAGTTCAGATCCCCAGCACCCTGCAAAAGTCACAGAGCTGGGGATGGCGGGTGGAGACTGGCTGGTCCGGGGGCTCACTGGAAGCCAGCCTGCTCCAGGCTCAGGGACACACCCTGTCTCAGAACAAATAAACAAAGAAATAAAACAAAATGGAGACTGTGTGTCAAGTCTGGCTTCCATCCCTGAGTGTGCCCAAACACACACACACACACACACACAGACATGATATTTCCTGGCTCAGGCATGAGAGCTCTGGAGACCGTAGCAGTGGCAGCAGGAAGCCTCCTTAGCTGGAGGGTTTCCACTGTGAAGTGGGAAGGGTAGCGGTTGAAAAGAACTCATCCTGGGTGACTGTCCTGCCTTCCTTGCTATCCGGGTTCTCTGGACTGGGTGGCAATGCCTGTCCTTTATTCTGAGGAAGATTCTGCTCTCCCAACCTACAGATGGCTTTGGGGCCATCTGGTTGAAGAAGACAATGGCTGGCATTTTCTCTCCTCTGCTTTCCATGCACACGTCTTCTAGAAATGCACAATGCAAAGTGCTCGGTGCCTGTCCAGCCATTGTTGCAAGGGCTGCAGGCAGTTTCCCCCTGCAGACTGCAGAGTCATACAAGCTCAGATCCCTCTGGACATCGCTCAAGATACCCAGGAGGAGTCAAGCACCGAGTGTTTGTTTATCTAGTGTTTGCTTTGAGCATCAGAACTCCATGAAACATTCAAGAACTCTGTCTGTCCAGGGGCGAGGCTCCTTTTCTTTATAAGAGCATATAAATGCATGCTCTTTACTGTCTTCTCTGACTTTATATGTGTGTGCCACTATGGCAGCTGCCAGGTGGTGAAAAAAAACAACTCAAAATGCAACACATGACAGAGATTTTTAAAATAGACATTTTATAGACAATGTTTGTGATCTCAGGTTCATCTGTCAAATAGTTAACTTGAAGTACTTTATTCAAATTTAATATGAAAGAAAGATTAAATGTCTACATACAGCAGGAATTATCATCTGTTTTAATTCTCCCATGAACTGAACATGTCAGACTTACTGCCCTACAAAGACAAAAGGGTGTTTTTCATTTTCTCTAGAAAAATGCTGTCTGGAAGTGAAGGTCAAGAGCCAGATGGGCATGAGGGCCACTGATGAGCTCATCAGGACTCAGCTCTTCCTTTCTAGCTTTCTGTCAGGGTCACTATCTGACTCTTTCTCTGAGGTGTCCTGGCACAAATATACTTTCAGATGTAACCATTAAATTTATCATCTTCTGTTCAGAGAATGAGCTACCTCAAACCTGGAGGTAAGATGCATAAGTGACATGATACATTGTACTTTGATTCTGTGTTCTTCTGCCAGCTGTCCAGGTGTGGTTTCATTATACTTACTGTTCTAGCTTCATTCTGTTGCCATTTTAAAATACTCTGACACAAAGCGGCTTAAGGTAGAAGAGGTTTATTAGGTCATAGTCTGTCACTTAAGGAGGTCACGGCAGAAACCTAAACAGGAACTTGAAGAAGAAACAAAAGCTGCTTTCTGACTCACTCGCAGGCACATGCATTTCCAGCTTTCTTACGCATCCCAGGACTACTTGCCAAGGGGATGGTGATGCCCACAGTGGGCTGGGCCCTCCTGCATCAATTGACAGCGAAAACAATCCTTCACAGACATGCCCACAGGCCAATCTGATGAGGACAATCATGCATTGAGGCAGTCTCAGCAGGGCTTCTAGGCCTTGTCAGGTTGACTTTAAGGCTAACCAGGGTGTCCCCTGAGGTCCCTATGTTACAGGGTTGCTCTCCAGGAACATGGCAGCAGGAGGCACTGTGGACTTTTAAGAGGTAAGGCCTTTGGGGAGGTGTTTACATCACTGTGCCTTTTCAGTGGCCCTTAGGTCTCTGGGGATGGCAGGCTGGCCATGTTTGAAAGGTGACCATTGTCCTGTCTGTTCTCCACTATGATACAGCACCGTGCTTTGTTCCCTACAGGCCACAATGAAGACACCCTGAAATGCTTCAGTACTGTGAGCTAAATAAACTCTTTTCCATTATAAGTGTCTTCCTTGGGAGTTTGTTACAGTATCAAACTAACCCGACTAGTATAAACACACAGACCACATCACCCAAGCTACCATTTGCTTAGTGTATATTATAAGGTAAAAGAATCTGGGTTGGGTCAGTTTATTATCTGAAGACATTTATGTGACTGATAGATTGTCTTCAATTTATGGAGGAAGATAAGTCATACAGACATTGAGAGACTTGCCCTGGGCCAAACAATAAGCAAGAGGCTGAGAGGAAAGGTTCCTTGGAAGCTATCAGCTGGAGTCCAGGAGCTCACTTCTCCTCCAGGACGTCCTCTGACCGACTCCGGCTTTCAGCCCACCTCCCGTGAGCAGGCCGTCCTCACTCACCTCTCTGAGGGTCCTGCTAAGGTCTTTTGAGCAAGTTGTACACACAGTGGACTGTGCAAGCTTCCTTAGTATCTTGGTCCTCCCAGAGTACCAAGATGCTGTTATTGTGCAAGGTCATTGCTGTAGCTGAATCCATGTGCAGACACTAACTGGCCATTTCTAAGAAGCCCATGAGGGAACCAGGACCTGGAAAATGCCAGGGCTGTAGCAGGGGCCCCAGCAGATTCCAGGAGACATCAAGAGCCAATATGGTTCTTTCTGAATAGAGGGAGAGGTACAGGGCCCTTGTCTGCATCTCCAGTAGCCACTGAATGCAGGATGCCCTGGGACTTGGAGCCAGCTCCCTTTGACTGAGGGCAGGAGTAGCCACTGAATACAGGATGCCCTGGGACTTGGGGCCAGCTCCCTTTGACTGAGGGCAGGGTGTGAGGAATGGGTCAGCTGTGAGAGCAGACAGCTCTCTCAGCAAAGAGGGGGCAATCACGCAGTGCTCCATAGCCCACACCATAGAGCCATGGCAGACTCCAAGTTACAGGGACATGCAGGTCCAAAGCCTGCTTTGAGAAAGGGTCAGAAAAGCTGCTAATGTCAGAGAGCATGGTGTGCCAGTGGGAGCCAGGGAGCAGCACTTGCCTGATACGCATCCCCCCAAATTTCCTGCCCATTGTCTGAGAATTTAAAGTCTTATGTCCTTCTGAGTAGCAGCTGAACTGGGTGAATTCAACATTATAGAACTATATTATTTCCTCTAACAAAGGGATTATAAAGTGTTGAAAACAGGGTTCTGTGGGCTTCCTCTAACACCAAAACTATGCGACTCTCCATCCTTCTCCCTTCCTGTGCCCACTCTTTCCCTCTCAAACTTCTTCCTGCTGTGTGTGTTTATGTGTACACATATGTATACAGTTGTGTGTATGTACACATATGTGTATGCACATACATGTATACATATATTCGTATGTGTACAATTTTATGTGTATATGTAATGTATGTGTGTGCATGTGTGCATGGTATATGTATGTGTGGTGCATGTGCATATACTTATATATATGTCTGTATGTATGTGTGTATGTATGCGTTTGTATATGTGTGTACCATCACAGTGCCTTGCTACACTTATTGCAAGACTGATAACCTAGCAACAGCCTCCTCGACGCCAGCTTCTTGGGGGCCATCTTGCTCACAGTTGGTTCTGCCTTCCCTGACTCACAGATGAAGGCTGTTGCTCATGAAGCGCGGAGACCGACAGCCAGCGGGTGAGCTGTAGAACTAGAACCGAGTTAGCGTGTACATCCTGAACCCCACAGCTTCCCTCAAAGCTCTTCAGAGCTACCCAGTGTCACATGGAGCGCCGTGGGGCAGATGTTAGTCTTGAAAGAGGAGAGCTTGAGTCTGGGCCTGGATAAGTAGGGCTTTGCTTAGATGCCTGCCCACACTCCTCCTGCAGTCCTTCTGCAGGCCCGGTGTGTGTGGCACTAATTGCTTACACGGCTACAGTAACACATGGAGTCTTTGTTTAACTCGGAAACTTTAATGGCTGGGTTTTGTCTTCCAAGGAACACCCTCTAATCTTCTAAGTGGAAAGTGGTTAATTTTCCCTTCACAGCTGGTAGGAACTTCAATTACAGTGGAATGGGTAACTTTTCATTTGATGTAAGGTCTAGAATATACAGCATATGGCTGTGTACAGAACCTCATAATCCAAATTCAAGGGACCTTGCCGCTAAACTTCCTCATGGCTCCTTTCAATCCCACCTGAAATGGAAGTCCAAAGACTCAAGGCCCTTCCAATTTTTTCATATTGACATTTAAAACCCAATGGTACAAAATAATGGAGGTGGTTTGAAGTGTTTTGATACACGTATATATTACTCAACCTTTAATTCATGAGATTAAACATCTGTCTTTCAGATATTAATCATTTTTACAGTGAAAACAGTAAAATTTTTTTCTTCTAGCATTTTGAAATACACAGTATATTAGTGCTTGCCTTTGTTTTAAGAAAGGATCTCCTGTATCCCTGGCTGCCTCAGACTCACTAGGTGGCTAAGGATGACTCTGCGCGTGTGTGACCCTCCTGACCCCACTTCCTGAGTGCTGAGCTCACAGGTGTGCACTACCAGGCCTGGCTTATTCCACAACAGAGATCAAATCCCACGGCTTCCTGCAGCTCGGTAAGCACTCTGAACTGGGCTACACCCCTAGGCCCACTGTTGTGGTCCACAGTCATTGAATCATACAGCTGTACCCCAGAAATGTGTGCTCCCAAGTGTAGCAACATCCGCCCACCAACCCTCCCCACCTCTCCCTCCCCTGCCCGCAGCTTCTTGGGAGGCCAGCATTCTTAGGATTTCATTCCACAAAATGAGATCATTTCTTTCTCTGTCCCTGGACTATCTCATTGAGCACGTCTCCAGGTCCACCTGAGCTGGTACAAAAGGCAGGATCGAATTCCTTGCATGTCTGAACACTATTCCAGAAAACACACCACGTTTTCTTCATCAGCTGATGGAGTCCGGTTGCACCCAGTTCTTGGCTGCTGTGAATGATGTCAAAATGGCCGTGTGAGGGCAGATGTTTCTGTAACTGTTTTTATCTCCTTTGGAGGCACACACACATGTGGAGACACTGGATCATACAGTAATTCTGTTTTTTAATTGTCAAGCACCCTGTCCACCATTTCTAGACGGCTGTATGAGCTTACACTCCCACTGATGTGTGCAGAGATTTCCTTTCTCTGCGTTTTGCCAGCACCTGTTATTTTTAATCTTTCTGACAATGCTGTTCTCTTTTGTTTTTAAATCACAGTGCTATATCTCCTCCTGCTTTTGCTCTTCATGTCTGCCATGGTTATTGATATCAAACATTATCTTTTCTGATGTGCCTTTTGGCCATCTGTTTGTCTTCTTTTGAGTAATCTCTAAGGCTGTTGTCCACGTTTGAATTGTGTTCTCTGTTTGCTGTTGGGGGTTGGGGAATCTGGCTAGGAGCCTCTTTTCAGGTGTATGGTGAACAGATAGTTTTCTCATTCTAAGCCTGTCTGTCTGTTGCTTCCTCTGCTGCTCAGGGGCCCTGGTTTCTGATGCAAGTATGTTGTTTTTGCTTCTGTTTTGCTTTAAGATAGGATCTAGGTGCTTCAGGCTGGCCTCAGGCTCATAGGGCAGTTTGTCTCTTGCTCTGTTGGGCTCCTGGTGTGTCCTCTGCACGCTGGTGTCTCACTGGGGTTCCATGGCTTAATCGCAGTCCTTCACAGCTGAAATGCTCGGCTTCAGGTGCCTTCAAGGCAGACAAGGACCCCAGTCTTTGTCCTCGGTGCCAGACAGGGACAAGACAAAATAGAGGTAAGATGCAGCGGGTCCTTATTTTGGAGCGCGATGGGCAAGAATCCTTCCTGTGTGTGGGTACACGCCCAGGTGTGCGGATCCTGGGCCCTGGAGCAGTTTCTGTTCTCAGGCTGCCCACCCTTGCCTCCACAGGCTGCATCAGGTTGGATTCGAACGCATCCAGCATTCCACCTCTGCCTTCTTCTTAAACAGCTCAAGGCTTTTGAAAAGCTAGGTTAAGCTATCAAAATCAAAACAGACCAAGGGTGTTTGTGCAGGCTGAGGCCTTTGCTCAAGGAATCGTGTTACTGAAAGATTAGCTTTATGCCGAAATTCTAAGTGGCTGCAGAAGAAACCTGAGTAAACAATCTAATGTTATTAAGGACTCAGACAGGAACTGAGTCGTGGGAACAGAGGCCTTGAGAAGGGTCAGTTAACTGACGGCTTGGAGGCGTGTTAGGATCTGTGCTTGGGACCTGGGAGAAAGCGTATAGACTTCATTTTTATTGTAGTCACTTTTTCCCCCTTACATCAGCCACACACAGATGACTCAATCCTGCTTGTGGGTGACAAGTAGCCACACAACCAGCGTGGCTTTTGGAGCTGGAGCCATGGAAAGACCAGTGTGTCCCATTTGTGATGCTGATTAATTAAACATTACAATAAAACCTTTTGTGACAAGGTGACAGCCAAACAGGACAAAGCACGGCAAAGCAGTCACCGGGCCAAGGCAGACAAGGCTGTCTTCCCACCAGGCCCCGGGGCAGCCCAGGAAGAGTGACTTCACAGGCCGCAATGCTGCAAAGCTGCCAGGCAGCTGGGAGGGAGAGGGCACAAAGGGCTGTGAGCATGCCTCCCTCGAGAAGTGCTTCAGCATCCTCGCAGAAAAGGGCTAGATGGCACACAGCAAACAGAAAACCCAGTCCTGTTGACTGTGTGTTAGTCTGAGGCCAATCTCGTGGCAGGTCCTACCCAAGCCTTGTCTTCTCTTCACAGCTTACTGTCCCCAGCGCTGTCTGATGGTCACCGTGAGAACTTCCTGCAGGTTAAGTGCACCGGGAAACGGAACCCATGGACCTCCAGCAGGCCCCGTGGAGTTTTGTTAAAGAGATGGGGACTTGGTATAAACTTTCCTGTACTTAGTTGGCTTTGCAAAGTCAACCTCCTGACATAAGGTTGGCTTGAGACTGGGAAGCCAGTAAACACTTGACAGTGAGGGAGGGATGAGTCATGTGCCTGTCACGAAGCTCCGAGTGTCTGGCGACAATGACCTGACAATTGTGAGTCCGAGAAGGGGACTTACTTCTTTCACATGAAACTAGGGCTGTGTGGCGACTGTGTCCCACTGTCAGCATCCAGGGCTCCTTTCAGTTTCTGCCCATGGATCTTTGCACACGTTCCTGCTGATATGCACAACTGAGAGACAGACCCGAAGAAGGTCCGGGAGGAAGCCCCCGGGAAACCCACCCCCCTGACCACTGTGCATTACTTTCTTTACTGCCACCCCCAAACAACTAACAAGAAGCATTTTGAGGGAGCAAGGGTTTGTTTGGACTCACAGTTTGAAGGCCCATCACAGCAGAGGAGGCAGGAGGAGCTAGATGCTGCTGGTCACATTGAGTCAGCAGTCAGGAAGTAAATAGGAGAGGCTAGCCCCGCCCCAACGACCACTTCCTCCAGTAAGGCTACCCCTCCTGAAGCTTCCATAACTTTCCAAAACAGTCCCGGCGGCCGGGTGCAAGGGCGCAAACACGTGCGGGCAACAGCCCACATTCAAACCCCACACTTAGCCTATCTCTCCGGTGATCTCTTTTTGAAAGGGAATCTGACAAGTGTAATCTTCACTGATGTGCACGGCCTCTGAGAGAGGGTTGCATTTGGAGGAAAAGGCTAGAGAAGAGAGCGGGAACTACCAATCTCTGTGGTAAACCCTTTCTAAAGCCGCCTTCCAGTTACCTTCAAGATTGCAGTCTGGTGCAATGAACCCTCAGAGGAAACAAACAAACAAAAATACCATGATTAGGACTTCAGAGAAGGGAACGATGAAAAGATAGGTCAGTCTTTGTTGACAAGACTGTGATGATCTGGAGGTGTCAAGGAATGAAGAGAAGAACGCCCTAAAATGAAAACGCAGCTCGAGCGGCTGGACTGTGCTGCGAAGGAGCGCTCTGGTCAAAGCAGGGCAGGGCAGACGGGAAAGAAGCAGCTGCTCCGAGGACTGGAAAGGGTGTGAGATTCCAGAGGCTCAGCTGTCCCAGGCAGGGCAGGGTTGAGCACTTGGCTTTCAGAGTGCAGCAGCATGGAGGTCATGAGAGTGAAAACGTGGCTCAGCTTCCTCAGCCTCAAGTCTCGGCCATCCCATGCGCTCTGCGTAGCTCCCAGCAGTGCCAAGGGCAGATGGGTTTTCATCGTGTTGAAAAACAATGTCACTGCGTTCTGAGAAACAGAGGGGAGAGTGACTTGGTCCCCACTCCCCCACCGTGCTTGCTCTGGATTAGCTGCAGTACATGAAGCTGCAGTGGGGGCCACATTGGATTATCTCTCCTTCAGCAATATAATATAAGCGTTCTGTGTTATAATGCCCATTTTATAAGTAACTAGTGCAATTACTTATTCAAATAGTAATTTTGAAGAGTTTTGTTCCGAGATCAAGCTCCTTATCTTTGTGAAGCTGAAAAGAGTGTGAAACTCCATTAAGTCTACAAGAGATGTGTGTCGTGGTATTATTCATGGTATTATTCCATGAGCTTTGATTGATAATACAACCCTCTCCCTCTGTCCTTCCCTCCGTCCCTCCTCTCTCTCTATCCATCTCTCCCTTTGCCTTTTTTCTCTCAGACAGGCTACCTAGGCTGGGCTCAGCCTCCAGCCTCCTGCCTCTGCTTTGGGATTACAGTTGCATCCCGCGATGCCCAGCTCCTCACTCAGGCCTCCTCAAACACTTGAGGTTGGTCTGAGCACAGATCACGCCTGGAAGCCCCCAACAGCAGTAGGTGCTCCACAGTCCACTCTGACAGCCAAGGGTGAGGATGAGGAGCTTGGTGGTAGAGCACTGGCCTGCACACACAGTGTCACGGGTTTGGGTCCCGAGACTGAACACAGAAGAGAAAAGCTACCCCATCCGCCCTGCTGTACTGAAGTGCATGCAAACTAAAAAGGAACGATGTCACCCCAGAAGTGCTCATTTCTCCAGCAGGCATTGCTGGTCTTTCCCTAGGTAGGAAATGGTTAAGTTTACTAAAAGGTTAATTTACTGGAGTAATCATTCATTTGGCTATATTCACACATGTTTGCAGGTCTTTCTGGAGAGAATAAATCCAAAGGCACATTTAAAAATATCAGCTGGGTGGTGGTGGTGAATGCTTTTAGTCCCAGAACTCAGGAAGCACAGGCAGGCAGATCTCTTAGTCTGAGGCCAGCCTGGTTTACAGAGTGAGTTCTAGGACAGCCAGGACTACACAGAGGAAAAAAAAAAAAAAAAGGCTGGTGAGATGGTTATCACTCAGCAGCTTGCCACCAAGCACCACACAACCTGAATTTGAGCCCTAGTTCCCAAATGGTGGTCCTGGGTTTGGTTCCCAGGACCCATGGGGGCCAGCTTACACCACCTGTAACCCCAGCCTGGGTGATCCAATGCCATCTTTCAACTTCTTTGGGCATTTGTACTAACAGTACGTCCCCACAACATCACCCCCCCACACACACACACATACACACACTTAAAAAAAATAAACCTCTGAGGTGAGTGAGATAACAACCACCTACCTACCTAGAATCCCAGCACTTGAGAGGGAAGCTGAGGTGAGGAGATCCATGAGTTCCTGGCATCATAGGGTTATATGATAAGACCCTCTCACAAGTTCAATCTCCCTTTCTCCCTCTCTTCCTCCCTCCGTCTCTCTTTGTCTCTGTCTATCTCTCCTATGTGTATGTGTGCATGCAAAAAATTAACAATTTGTGGCTACAACTTTGTGCATCATGTAGAAAGCAGCACCACTGATTGAGAATCTGCTGTGTGGGACGTGAGGACATGAGTCACTCTCCCCTCTGTTTCTCAGAACGCAGTGACATTGTTTTTCAACACGATGAAAACCCATCTGCCCTTGGCACTGCTGGGAGCTTCGCAGAGTGCATGGGATGGCCGAGACTTGAGGCTGAGGAAGCTGAGCCACGTTTTCACTCTCATGACCTCCATGCTGCTGCACTCTGAAAGCCAAGTGCTCAACCTTGCCCTGCCTGGGACAGCTGAGCCTCTGGAATCTCACACCCTTTCCAGTCCTCAGAGCAGGCAGCTGCTTCTCTTTCTCATTTGCCCTTCCTGCGTTCACTCCAATACTTAGTTTTCAACTTCAAGCCATTTCAGTTCTGCCACTTCACGTTCTCATGCTGTGTCTGGAACATTCTGCTTTTCCCACGTTGACACCTTTCTTCATACAATCCAAATTTAACCTCATTTTCACCAGCATCTCAAGTTCTTTCCTTAATTATTTTTTAATTTATTATTATTATTATTGTGTGTGTATGTGTGTGATACATGCATGAGAACAGACATGCACTCTTAAGGAGGTCAGAGGACAACTTTTGGGAGTTGGGTCTCTCTTTTCACGGGGGTTCCAGGGCTGGAACTCAGCCATCAGCCTCACACACTAATTGCTCTTACCAGATAAGCCATCCTGCTGCCCCTTCCCTCACACCCCTTAAATCTCTTGACCTGGCCTCCTCTGTAGTTATGTGAGCCATAAACTCCCACCCAGTCCACCTAGCAGTGCCAGGCACTTTCATGTGGCCTTTCCTTACTGACAGGACGCTTCCCAAGTGCCTTCCAGCCCAGGCCAGCCCCCATGCTGTCTGATAACCCTTGAACTCTTCAGTGGTCTGCTCTCCCTGTCATCTCCGGAGCTGGTCATTGCAAACACTTATTGATTCTACAACCCTCTCGACGGACGCGCCTTCACCAAGGCTATGTCGAGTGCAGTCTCCCTGCACTCACTCTGTCTGAACTATGGGATCTTGACACAATGGAATCCACATTCTCATAGTCTCACTGGAATCCATCCCATCAAACTCTGCCCATCCCCTGGCCCCACAGATGCTTCATGTGCCAGGAGGTGGACCTGTGGTTCTTGGCTTTCAGCCCAAGACAAGCTCATGAGAGTTTACCCAGATCAAGATGACACAGCGCAGTGTAGGCTCTTCCTCCCAAGCCTGATGGTCTTGCTTCTTGGAACCCACAGCATGGAAGGACAGACAGGGCTGAGTCCTGAGCTGTCCCCTGACTCCACATTCACACTGTGGCATGTTTGTGTTCCCATCTAAAGTTTTCAGTTAAGAAAGTGACATTAGGGAGTAGTGAAGTGAGTGTTGCATACTTTTAAACAACTTTTGTTTACATTTCTTTTATCTCTTTCTCCCTGCTCCACCCCAATCCCTTCCAACACCCTGACACCAGGTAGGAGAGAGAAAGGGTTAGTGGGAGAGGGGCGCAGTTCTCTTAGCTGCTTCCTGCTGGGTAGAGTCGTCGGGTTCCTTGGAGACAGTCCAGTCCTTGTTTCAGGAGATCTCTGACTTCTTGTCTCACAACAGCAACCAGGAGCAGCAAGGAGGAAGCAGCAGCAGCCTCTTCTTTCTGCATTCCACACTCTCTGCGCTCTGGCATTTCTTCTTTCTCCAGAGTCCTCAGATTTAAACTGTCTGCAGCTGGCAAAGAGCTCCTCTCAGAGCCCACATGAGGAACATAGTCTGCTGCTGTGGACCATCTGAATCAGTCCCACATCCCACACCTGGGACCAAAACCAAAACACATTTATATCCACAACAAGTGAGTTAGCAAGTAAGGCTGATTGCCACCAAACCTGACAACCTGGGTTCAATTCCCAGTACCTGCATGGTGGAAGGAGAGACCTGACTCTTGTAGCTTGTCTTCTGCCTTCCACATATGCAATGTGGTGCACACAGACACACAGACACACACACACACACACACAGATAGATACACACACACATAGTCACATGCAGACATACATACACATACACACAGAGATACACAGAGAAACACACAGAGACACAGAGAGAAACACACACTGAACAAATGTAAAAGAGTTGCAGAGCTCTCTTCCTATAGAATCGACATTTCAATTAACCCCAACAGCCCCTGTTTAAGATTGTACCCTCTCCTTTGAAGTACAGTCTCAACAGAATGCACACCTCCAGATTCCTCCTGTCCCTTGTCCAGTGACAGTATGCTCTGGTCCTGTTCACTGTGCCCTCCATTGCCTCTAGGTTTCTCTGTAATTCCCCCTCCTCTGTGTCTCTTCCCACTCTCCCAGTTTCTCTAGTGTAAGTGACATGTGGCGGAAGCATGGTCTCCCCTGCAGTCCCCTTGGCTCTGGAATTGGTTACTTCAAGCTGGTTTCTTTTCTCCTAACAACTGAGAAGGCACAACTGTTGTGCTGGGCCCTGTGAGCCTTACAGTCTCAGCTACTCGGGAAGTTGAGGTGGATGGATGACAAGTTCAAGGCTAGCCTGAGAAACCTGGGGAGACCTTATCTCTCAAAGTAACACATTGAGTAGGAACACGGCGTGCAGCTGAATGGCAGAATAGTTGCTGACGCATCCCCTAGCACAATCCTAGCACCAAAACAAACAGCACACTGGTGACATAGTTCCTGACAAATAGCTCACTTAAAACTTCCCTAGGTGTTGTGGGAAAGGGCTGGGAACCCGCGATGTGGCAAGGGGAGTCTGTGTGTTTTGAACTCAGCCCCTGCCTTTCCAGGGCCTTTGCTGTGGGCCTGTCTCTGCCCTCAGACTCATGGAACACATTCGGCGGAGTCTTTCGCGGGCGGTCTGCGGTCTGAAGCTGTCCTGTCTCCCTTGATTATCTGCCGGTCAAGCTCACCAGCTTCCCTGACCCCTGAGCTCCTTCAGGAGCCCTCTCCCTTCCCGTGGTCCTCTGTGGTCGCTGTTTCTGCTCTCTGAAGCGTTTACTGTGACTCTGCTCCTGTCTCTGAAGTGGGCTGTGGCTGCCTGGGAAGCCAGGGCTGAAAGTGGATCATCATTGTCTAGTATGTATCCTTTGTCTAGGAAGCACCAAAAGACAGGCCCAAGAGCAAGATGGTGATGTGGGTTCCCCACATCTCCCACTGTGGACCCTGCATCTCCTGCTGTTGACCCTGCACCTCCTGCTGTTGAACAGGTTCCCCACACCTCCCACTGTTGATGCCCGTTCCCTTCTGTGCACATTTGCTCTTTTCCTTCAGACCTTCCCACTGAATTCTGAGCTCCTCCCTTGGACTTCCTACTGGCCTTTTCAGCTCAGGGTCATCAGATTCTCAGCTGAGCGGTGGCGCTAGGCAAGGCCAGCCATGACTCACATTTTGCTGCCCCACTAACGCTTTCCAGGACTTGATTGTGCAGGTTTGATTTGCTTGCGAATGTCAACACTGAAAACTGCCCTTTTCGTTGTGAAGCGCTAGCGCATGGTGACTCCTGCCATCTGCCCTCCTGGAGTTGGGCTGGAGGGACACGACGCTTCATTTGGTCGGTCCACATTTAGTGCCGAACGACATCGCTTACCAAGCTAAATAGTGTGGCTCATCACCATGGCTGTGTCAGCCACTGCTTATAGCCCGTCTCCTGCCCTCACCTGCTCCGAACTCCAGACTTCAGTCTTGTACTACTGTCAGTGTGCATGTGTTTACTCACTGCAAGTCTCCCTTCAACATAAGTGAAAGCCTGACGTAAGCTCACCCAGTCTCCCTTTGGCATTTCCTCTCTGTCTGCTGCCCCAGCCCCCTCTCACCTCACCAAAGGCTCCTCCAGAATTCCTTAAAAGTTTTTTAAGTATTTATTATCGTGTGTGTGATATGTGTGATGTGGGTGCACACATGTGATGGCATGCATGTGGAGGTCAGAGAACCACTTTCAGGACTCAATTCTGTCTTTCTGTCATGGATTCTGGGGTTCCAGGACCCCAACTCAAGTTAGTGGGCTTTCTTGGCAGGCTCTTCCCTTCCCTGAGCCATCTTGCTGTCCCTGGTTTCTTATATAAGTCCCTACAAGCCTGAGTTCTCTCCACTGTAAAATGAGGATAAAAATAGAGCTTAATTGATGGTACTGTTAGATCAAATGAGACACACTCAAATGGCACATTCTTTTCTTGTAGCGTTCTCTAGCATGGCTGTTATTCTCTGTTCTATGCCTCAGCCACTCGCCTCTCACTAGAGCTAAGCACATCTTACTCTCTGCAGCCTTAACGCAGCTGTTGGATTGAATCAAATCAAATGAATTTGTGAACTAGAGAACGGTTATGCATGGTTATGTACCTGGGGGTGGGGTGGGCTATTTTCCTGGAAGGAAGGGAAAGAGGGGAAATGGGAAAGCAGTGGAGAGAAAATAAAGCTTCATGATGCGTGTATGAAACTGTCACTGTGAGGCCATCGCTTTGTACATTAACCAAATATTAATAATAATAGTAATAGAAGAACACAGGACAATAAATGTGTGTGAGGGAAAGAGAGACAGAGAGATAGAGAGAGACAGAAAGAGGGAGAGAATAAGGGAGGGGGAGGGGAGAAAAGAGAAACAAAATAACAAGAATATGTTATATATATATAACGTAAAGCTATAGAAAATAATAACTTTTAAAAAGAGCACAGGAGGACAGAAAAAGAAATTACAATTCTAAAAGAGAAGAAACTCTCCCATAAGCACTTGCTAGAAAAATGTTCATTAAATGCTAGGACATACAAAGATGAGAGTCACAACATTGCTGAAGCTACAGTTTCTAACTTAAAAGGAAGACTTTGAAATCACATACTATGCCTTTGGGAGGGGAAGAAAGATAAAAAAAAAATGGCAAAAGGAAAAGTGTAGAAGGAATCTCTTGTGTAGTGTATGGATGTAACACCTGTCAATAAAAGCCTCTGGCATATGGCTGAGGCAGAAAATAGGTGGGTCACCTGGCAGGCAGAAGGGATTGTGGGATAGGCCAAGTACGGGAGGTGTGAAGAGGGCAGACCCATGTTACCTGAGCTCAGGTAACCAGCCACATGGCAGAATGTAGATTAATATAACGGATTATTTTAAGTTATGAGCTAGTCAGAGAAGAGCCTAGCTATATGGCCCAGGTATTTGTACAATAATAACTGAATCTTGTGAATTATTATTTTCAGGGAACTATGGGGGCAGTAGGAAAAGCACCTACCTACAACAGAAAAGGAAGAGGGCCAGTCAGATGGCTCTGTGGGAAAAGGAAGTCCCCTGCAAGCCTGGTGACCTACTGTCAAGCCCCAGGGCCTTGCCACAGGGGACCCCAAACCTTGGCCCCCACTTGCCCTCTGTGGCATGCATGTGTACAGCCGTCTTAGAATGGGTTCTCTTTTTTTGCGAAATCAGTCCACGACATTTGGTGAGAGTGAGAGTTTGGTGGCGTGGTCTTGAAACAATGTGATGAGATTCATAAGAGATGACCAGCATCAACGAACAGCCCTACACAGCAACTGGAAAACTTAGTTGAGAGTGGACTTGAGCATTGTCAGCTGGGGCCTTCCAGGGTTCCCACTCGCTCCTGTGGAATTCAAACAGAGACTGATGGACAACCTCAGTTTCTATACTGGATTCTTTGTAGTCCAGCAAACCCTAGACTAGGCCCACAGTCCCGTGCATGCCAGTCCCGGTGACTGAGCCAGTACTGGGGCGGCTGTTGGATGAACATCTTTAGCACACTGGAATTTCATTTTATGATAGTTTGTTCTGGAGAAAGACCCTTTGTATAACCTGAAGTTATACAAGGAAACCTTATAATTAAACTTACAATAAAAATACAGCAGATCATAAATTAGTTCTCAGCACAGATGCCTTCAACAGTTTTAGAAGAATTACATTTACTTACTCCTGTGTGTTTGTGTGTATGCCATGGTGCCTGTGTAAATGCCAGAGGACAGCTTTTGGGAACTGATCTCTCCTTCCACCATGTGGGTCCCAGGAACCGAACTCAGGTCGTCAGGTTTGGTAGCAAGTGTCTTGCAACTGAGCCATCTTGCTAGCCCATGTTTGTTTGGGGTTTTGGGTTTTGTTTGTTTGTTCAAGCCACATGGTATAGTGTAGTTTTTGTTTATGAAGGTCAAAGGGATCAGTTACATTTAAAATCACTGAGCAATACATGAACATGAAAAGAAGCAATGCAAAGTTCTATAAACTGAGAGGGGGAATTCCTCCCTTGTCACTAAATACAGCTTAAAAAAAAGTCAGTTACAGCCATACCATTGGCTATAAACAGGATGTTTTCTAGGTTCTTGCAAGTCTGCTTGCTTGACTTAAATCCTAAGAACTGGATTCTTCCAGTTCGGGGACGAGCTTGGGCGGAGGGAATATTGTACTTTTTTGCACCAGAGAACACGCTGTAGTGTTGGCAAGCAGCTCCAGGACACACATTCTGAGAGTCTTCAGCGTCGAAGCAGCGGGGTTTAGAATCTCCTAGGAGCCCCGGGTGTGCGTGGAGTTTCCAGAAAGCTCTAAGCTAGGCGGGCAGACCTGAGCATGCGCGCCATCTCTCGGGGTCCTGACCAGGGCAGGAGGGCTGAGCGCCAGGCTCCACCATTCTGCAATGGACTGTTGACATCGCATGAACATCTGCCCCACACTCCTGCCACCATGCTTCCCCAACCTTGAGTCTGAATACACCATCCCTTCCTTCAAACACTTTCTTTCAGCAACAAGAAAAGTGACGGCTACATGCAGCTTGAATGTAAAGGTGAAACACAGATCTGTAAGACAAAACTTGGAAAAATATTCACAACCTGAACGCGAGGTACGGCCTATGGCAGGACTGTTGCAAAGAGGAAAAGCAAAACTGCAAGTCAGAAAACTAGCACTGAAAGGGCAGCAGGGCCTCAGACAGCCTGGACTCAGCCTTTCCCAGGAGACAGCCTCAAGTCGGCCTGTCCCAGGCAGTGCCTCTCAGCGCAGGGCTTTGGTCTGAAGCGGCAAACTTCACAGAGCCAAGACGAGGCTGGAGACATGGTGGCAATCTGAAAAATGAAGGCTGGTGTAAACCAGAGAGGAAGCCAGCACAAGAGCACCCTCCAGAAGGGGCCTAGCTGAGGCGTTAAAGACTCCTGGCCACAGGCAGCCTGAGTGCACCAGGAGAGCAGAGTCAATGAGCTGGGGTGCGGGCGGTACAGTAGGGTCCCCAAACCAGAGCGCAGGCAACTAAGAAGAGTCAGTTGCTAACCGCCTTTGAAAAAGGATGCTACCAGAATTTTAATTCCTACTGTTAAAACAAGCATGCTTGCTCCGGGAAAGGCCAGCCATCCACACGGTGGCTGCGGGGACGCAGGGGCTGTGACAGCTTGCTTTAGGCCAGCTTCACACAGTTGGCAAGGCCCAGGGCCACACCAGCACACAAGGAGACCTTACCCTGCTTAGAACCCTCTGCTACAACCATCACCACAGCCGGCAGCCACCTGGGACAAGCACAGCAAAGCAGGCAGCAGCTGTCCCCTGCCCAAGCGTGACATCCATGGTCTGCGGAAACTTCTGGCACCCGAGAGGCTGACAGCAAAAAGTAAGTGATTCCAAAACAGTCCTGGAGAGGGGCTCATAAATGTTACAGGATTAACAGCCAAATCTCGTGCAGATTAATTTAATCCCCCTGGTATTTGGGGAGAAATCCGAGACGGCAAATGGAATACAAGAGCCCTCTGGTTGCAGGTCTTGTTCACAGACAGCACGCAAGCTTGCACCGTCATTGTTGGAAAGCTGCTCTCCAGCCACGTTGCACTAATTCCCACGTGGAGAGCCTGACGCTCAGCATACGGATTGGTTTTTACGATCTCGAACTCTCCCAAAGTGCTAATCTTAGAAAGTATGTGCTTAAAATACGCTATTGCTTCCTTTTCTTTCTTCCTCTTTTTCTTGTTCTTTTTTTCTTTTTTTTTTTTTGGCCATAACCACATTGAGAGTTTTCCCTACTGTCTTAGAAAATAAATTAGATGTGAGATTTTTTTAAATACAAAATAAAACAGATTTTCGACAAAAATCCCAGCCTGGAGGGGAGGTGAGGCTCTGAGCCCCTTTTAGAGAGTCTGCTGGAGAAGGAGCATGTTTGCCTTAGGGATGTGACGCCTGGCACTGCAGTCACCTCCAGAGAATGGCCTCATACCCAAGAATATCTGGGCAACACAAATCGGAATAACAAAACAATTACAAAAAGACACAAAGCTGGGTGGGTAGGAAGATGGGGGTAGGTCCAGGAAGAGTTGGGGCATGTGTGTAAGGTTTTGACTGAAAGATATTGCATGAAATTCTCAAAGAATTAATAGAAATATTATAATAAACAAATTAACAAAAAAGGATTAGAGATGTCTAGCCGTTCTGTTTTTATAGGCATATCTATGATGTATATGAAATATCATCAATATGATATTTCAAATTTGAGTTTTTTGGGGGGAAGGTGTTTGTTTTTGTTTGTTTGTTTTTGTTTTTTGTTTTGAGACAGGCTTCTCTGTGTAGTTCTTGTTGTCCTAGAACTCACTCTGTAGATCAGGCTGGCTCAAACTCGCAGAGATCCACCTGCCTTTGCCTCCTGAGTGCTAGAATCAAAGGTGTGCGATACCACCACCCAGTGACATTTCAAAATTTGTAGCCATTCCCACTCGTAAGAATACAAAGTGTTTAAGTTATTCCCACTTTGATGGATTCTGTACTCCATGTCACCCTTTTCCCTGGAAGCAAGGAAAACTTAAGAAGAAGATAAAGTAGTTTCTATGAACTCACCCTGAAGCACATTTGTGTTTGGTTCCCAGCGCTCTCTGTGAACAGTAGAACGGGATCGTTTTGTGATACAGGCTGAGCTGAGGGCAGGGTGCCCTACAACCGTTCCCTTCTGAGAAACAGTCATGTTTTTGACAACAGCACTTCCAGGATTAAGCTGTATCATCGAATTAAATTTCCCATTTGGAGTTTATGAAGATTGCTAGCTGGAGACATTAGCGGAAACCTATAGGATGGGATACAGCTGACAGGACCGTTGGGGTGGGGCTGCTGCAGCCAAGTTGTAGGAGATGCCACAGCCCTCAGGGTCAGGTTGGGAATCCACTGTGTGCATTTATGATGGCACAGCTCAGTCTCAGCAATGCCTGCTTCCTCTGAAGAGGCTGCTTTTCCTTGAGTGAGGTATGAGTTGAACTTTTAAGGAACTAGAATGACAAACTTTCTACCCAACTTTTTTCCTTCCTTCCTTCCCTCCTTCCTCTTCCCTCCCTCTTTTTTCTTCCTTCCCACCCTTCTTCCTTTTATTGTTTTTAATACAGGGTCTCATTCTGTCACCCATGATGGCTTGAACTCACAGCAATCCTCCTGCCTCAGCTTCCCATGTGCTAGGATTACAGGCATGTGACACCATACCTGGCTTTTTCTTAACTTAGTTCTAACAGTGGACTTCGGGATATAACAGGCATCTAGGGGTGGGGCTCTATGTTCTTTCCAAACATGACCAAACACGAAGAGTCTGATGAAATCATCCCCCAAACCTATGACCAGACAACCAGAAAAGATGCTCTACTAGACACGAAGCTGGTGTCCTGCTGCTGTGGCCATTTGTTGTGATTAGAGACCTCTAGAGAAAGCAGGCTTTCGAGGATGGTGAAGACACAGCGTCCTTGCATATCTCTGTGAGAAGACACTGGGGTAAAAGTTAGAAGTCAGTGACACTGAGCTGTCAATCTGAGGTGGTAACGCATCTCCATGGCCGATGGTTCAAATGGTCACCTTGCGGTCTGAGAGACGGCTTGCTGGTTAAGGGCACGTGCTTTCCTTGTAGAGGACTCTAGTTGGGTTCCCAGCACCCATGTCAGGAGGCACACAACTGATCTGAGGCCTTCTGGTCTCTACAGGTACATTGAGAACATGTACTGTCATGTGCATGCGTGTGCATGTGCAGTGCACATTTCTGGTTTCTCTGAAGAGGCAGTTTTGTCATGTGATCTTTTGCTGTGAGCTCTCTCCTGTGAGGGGTGTGATTTTGGTCAGCTGAGAACATCCGTGGGTAGACTCTGAGGAGAGGAGGTTTATAGAGGTCCACACACAATGAGACAGAGCTTTTTAGATCGACATCACTGCTTCGACACTTGACTTTTCAGAGAGAACTGTTCCAGAGAGCTTCTCCAGGAAATCCAGCTGAGTCTGATCGTTTTCACTGACTTGTCACTGATTCGTGTTGCTGGTTGGTGTTGGCCTTTGGACCAGACTGCTGGAATCCTAATGACTCTGGGTCTGATAATGCCCTAAAGACTAATCAGCAGGAAGTAGATGAAAGAGGTCTACAGCCCTTTCCCCTACTAATCTCCTCTCTAAGGGTGGGGATTGGAAGGGAGGTAAAGGTGCTTAAGAGCACTAAATACTTACCTGGAAAAGATCATCCTGAGTGAGGTGTCCCAGAATCAGAAAGACACACAGGGTATATACTCATAAGTGGATATTAGAACATATAATATAGGATAAACATACTAAAATCTGTACACCTAAAAAAGCTAAGCAAGAAGGAGGACACTGGTAAGATGCTCAATCCCTATTCAGAAAGGGAAAGAGGATGAACATTAGAAGAGGGAGAAAACAGGGAACAGGACAGGAGCCTGCCACAGAGGGCCTCTGAAAGACTCTTCCCTGCAGGGTCTCAGAGCAGATGCTGAGACTTATAGCCAAACTTTGGGTGTAGTGCAGGGAATCTTAAGAAAGAAGGGGGAGATAGTAAGACATGGAGAGGACAGGCGCTCCACAAGGAGAGCAACAGAACCAAAAAATCTGGGCCCAGGGGTCTTTTCTGAGACTGATACTCCAACCAAGGACCATCCTGGAGATAACCTAGAACCCCTGCTCAGATGTAGCCCATGGCAGCTCAGTGTTAAGTCAGTTCCATAGTAATGGGAACAGGGACTGTCTTGACATGAACTGATTGGCCTGCTCTCTGATCACCTCCACCTGAGGGGGGAGCAGCCTTACCAGGCCACAGAGAAGGACAATGCAGCCAGTCCTGATGAGACCTGATAGGCTAGGGTCAGAAGGAAGGAGAGGAAGACCTCCCCTATCAGTGGACTTGGGGAAGGGCATGGGTGGAACAGAGGGAGGGAGGGTGGGACTGGGAAGGGAGAAGGGAGAAGGGAGAAGGGAGGGAGCTACAGGTGGGAAACAAAGTGAATAAACTGTAATTAATAAAATATAAATAAAAAGGAAAAAAGAGCCCTAAATAAAGTAGGTTTGGTGAAAAATCTAAGCCTATACGCACATGCATACATGCGAACACACATACACACACTCACACACTTGAAAATAAAAATAAGTATTTAGAACAACTCTCATCTGGCAAGAGTAGAAGGTATCTGCATCAGAATCGTGCACACCTGCGGTGAAGACGAGAGCTTCTGGGTTTGATTTCTGTTCAAACAGCTACTTTGAAGTCGCTAGAATGGCAATTATTTAAAACTTTAAAAAAAAGCCTTAAAAATATAATATATATTGAACTGATTCTTAGTATAAACCAGAAAGCAAAGAGAAAAACAAAAAGCCAAAAGAGCAGAACCAAAACAAACAAAACCAAAGAGAAACCCAAACATTTATTCTTTCTTGCTGTAGTTTCAAAGCTGAAGGCCCGGGACTTATGAGGCAGGATGAGCTTCACTGCCTGGAGCTTGTGCTTTGTCAATGCGGGGAAGGCCAGTTTCTCCGTGCTGCATGCATAGATCTATGTTTGCAGGAAGAACAGCCCAATATTTCCTTCTGAAGTCTCCGCCCTCAGGCTGGAGCTGATGCCTTGTTTTACAAACTAAAGCCAAGCACACTCTTCAGGGTTTCACTGTTTACCCTGTGAGGGAAGAATCTGGAATAATTAAAGGAGCCCTCCGTTATGACAGGGAATTATATGTTCCGCTGGGAGGCTGATGGGCTCAGTCCTTTGGACGCTCATTATGGAAACCGGTAGTGTGAAATCACAGCTGCCTTAGGCACTGTTTCACTCCACATTTGCATATGTAAATAATGGTGATTGGCAAAAATGCCTACCTGTGTCCATCAAAGTATATTCCCTTGACTGATAGCCAAACCCTGGTGTGCGAGTTGCTGGGGTCTCACAGGGAGGACATCACAAGGTGAGGCCCTCTGTGTCGGGTCTGTGACACATGGTGTCAAGGTCGCACGGATCAGCACCCCATCAGAGGCCTGTTCTGTGCTCCTCAATCCACCTACCCTTTCTGGATCTTTGGACTGTCTCTGCTGGGGTGCTGTAAGTATGGCTGCAATGAGCACCATCTGCACCCATTAGGGTGTGTTTTTACCCTCAGATACTTTGAAACAGAATCCTTCTGGGATTCTAATGACATGATTTTAGATGTTCTGTCATATTCTCTCCCCCAGGTACCTGAGGACTCTGCCCCTCTGCCTGCCTTCCTGCCTGCCTATCTACCTGTCTGTTTGCCTGCCTACTTGTTTGCCAGTTTGTCTGTCTGTCTGTCTGCCTGCCTGCCTGTCATTATCTACAGCATCCTGTTTTTCCTTCTTTCATTTAGATCAAATTGTCTCCATTTCACCTTGGAAGCATGCTATTCTTTCTTATTTTGAGCAAGCCTATCGATTTTTTTGTTTGTTTATCGCATCTGCCATTTCAGACATCCCCACTAAGACCTCGGAATTCCCATCACTTTGCTAAGCGCTGCCTGTTCCTGAGACCGTGGGAGAATTTTTGTGGTAGCTGCCGTGAAGTCTTTCCCAGGCAGTCCCAGCGTGTGTGGTGTTCTTGTCTTGGAGTCTCGATGTCTTCTCTCTCACTTGAGCTGTTCCTCATGCTGCAGGCTCTGTTTTAGCCTCTGAGACTAAGAAGCCAGGACGCTGGGTATCGTTTGGGTTCAGAGACTTTATCTCGTGCTGTTCGGCAGGGTGGTGGCTGGGCTGCTTCCTTGGGGCCCAGGCAGGGACAACACTGTCGCGGCTGAGAAGGAGCGGATGCTGTCCTCCTGTCTGGCCACCGTGCTCCATCCTCCCACAAGAGGCTTGTGTTTCCTTCTGACATGCGCCACCGTGGGGGTACAGGACGCTCTCAGTATTTTTGGGTGGAGTGAAAGTCTAGACCAGCCTGGGATCTCTGTTGACTCTGGGGGAGAGGATCGTGTTCTGGATCCCCAAAACTCCCCATCAGCTTGTAAATGTGGGCACAAAGGACACAAAAATGTGCAACAGTGGACAGTCACTCGGTTGTTTGTTGACCCAGGTTAGTGGTTAACACATGAAGCGTTTCTGCCTTGCTTAGCTATGTTTAGTAATCCTTTGTTAGGAAGAACTGGTTCATGTGTGTTTGTGTGTGTGTGTGTGTGCAAGTGTACACGCATGTAACCATGCATGTGTACATGTGTCTCTGTATGCACGAGTGCATGCATGCACGTGAGTGTGCTCACTGGCAAGTGCAAATTCCTGCTTCTTTGATAAAAAGAAAACTGGAGATACTTGCTGTTGAGTCTTTTCTTGGGTCTTGTCTTCCTTCATTGCACTTTCTTTCAAATTTGTCTCAACCTTGGTTTACGAGCGATCTTGAGAGTTTTCACTGGACCTCTTTTGGAGTCCATTTCTGAATGGCATTAGGTGTGTAAGCTGACTATGGGTTTTGGTAATACCATATGTGAGTCTTCAACATTTAAAATTTTTTTAAATCATGCTTGTTTATTTGGATGTGTGGATATGTGCATGCCACATGTGCCTGTATGGAGAGCAGAGGACAGCTGTGGGAACCAGTTCTCTCCCAAGGACTGGGCTCCGGCTCTGGGCTTGGCAGAGCGTGCTTTCACTGCTGCCACCTCTCCAGCCTTCCTGGAAACATCGTCATGACCAAACGCTCCAGCAGGAGTGTGAGGAGGGAAATGCTGCCCTGACGTAAGCTAATTCATTTAGGACTCCCTACTCCAGGTTCTTCACAAGTCCACCAAACATACATATCTACATACATCTATGTATATAATCTATTTATCATCAGTCTATCATCTACCTGCCTATATCTATCTACCATCTATCATCTATCTGTCATCTATCTATCTGTCACCTATCTATCATCTATCTATCTATCTACCTACCTTTCTCTCTTTCTCTATCATCTCTCTCTCTCTTCTATCATCTATCTGACATAAAAGCAGAAGGAGGACTATTGGAAGAGAGGAAGGGCACCACCGGTGGGAGTGGGGACACGAGAAGGCATTGGTGATGAATCAGGGTAGACACATGCCACGTGTGTGTGAAGTGTCACAGTGAAGCCTGTACGCCCCATGCCAACTCAAACCCTCAACCGAAAGAATAGCCCCTTCAGTGCAGTTACTGCTGTTCCCCACTCACAGCACCTGTACATGGTTGGAATGTTGAGGCAGAGAGAATTTTGAAAGACAGAGTTTGACATTGTACTTTAATTTGCATGAATTTTATTGAGATTATCAAACTTGTATCCTTTGGGGGTGACATTTGTTTTCTGTGCTGCTGGGAAAATGAAGCGAAAAGCCAGCAGGAAATATTTACCACTCCCACATTACGTTTAACAGAAAAGTCTCCCTGCAGAAGTCATGTGCTGCTCTGGTAACGTCTGCCCCTCCTGGAGAGTGGGTCATGGCCTGGATGAGGGCGTCATGATCTTTTTAACTGTGTGCCCCGAATTTTGGTAAAATAAGAAGCATCCCTTCCGTTACAGAGTGGACTAGCCGTAAAAATCTTCCTCCAGTGAAGGCAATTCGAGAGTAATTTGGTCTTTTTCAGTATGGTGGCCGCTGTGGTTGCCATGGCCACCTTGAGGGCGGAGCTGGACATGTGGGGTGAGGCCAAGGAGGAGGAAGGGCAGCCAGAGTGGCCTTTCTCACCAGGAACGTACAGATGTGGTTGCTGCTGCCAGATGGAGGTGACAGGCCCCAGTCAGCACGGATTTCACATCACGCTGCAGAATTAAACACGGCCCGAGGGGCACCAGTCAGGGCACACTGGCTACAGTCCCCACTCTGTGCCGAGCCCCCATTACAGCAGCGTGCGCAGAATTCCGAGTCAATGGAAACAGTTCGACCATGTCTGACTTTGCCAGCGGCTTCCTGGTGGGAAGAACAGTAAGGAGCCGTGGGGTTCTCTCCGTGATGGTCCTGCTGGCCGGTCGGTCAGTCTCCCGAATGCTGTGCTCACTGGAGAGACAGCAACACTGGCCTCCATTCTCATTCTGCAAATAGCCACTCTGGGCTTTTCCCGTGTGTGACACTGTTTGGGCACACACAGAGTGACACCGACGTCCCTGCCCTGATGAGGCACTTGTCCAGCTGCAGAGGATGGGCAAGGAACAGGGTTTGCCGAGCGCTGTAGAAAAGCACGAGCGGGGAGGGAGAGCTGTGGGAGCTGTGAGCTTCAATCTTAAAACAATCGGAAGGATCGCAGGAGACCAAGGACAAGCCAGGGGAAGCCTGGGGAAATGTGTGTGCATGCACACACAAGCACAACACACACACCTTCCCCCACACACTCACATTCATATACACGTACACATCTGTACACATGCATCCATGCTCACATTCACACACTACACACCCATATGTATTCATATACACAAATACACACATCCTCACACATACCTACACTCACTCAAACACATACACACACCTTTATATAGATATACACGAATGCTCAGTCCATATTCAGACACAGGCACAGACAGACACACACACACACTCAAAACCCAACATGTCTGGGAGTTTCGTGAAACCCAAACTCCCTGCAGGTTCCAAATCCTGGGATGCAGCCCTGCAGAGCACTGAGCCAGAAGGGAGCAGGTTGGAGGCTGAGGAGGCAAGAGCCGCAAAGAGCCGTCTACGGGTATCTGCGTCGGGGGTGAGAGGCCTCTTGGCTGCCTCGCTTCTCTGCCAGCCCCGAAGCTGCACACCTGCCAAGAATTTTGGTGGTGACATTTCTACCCCCATGCTCTTTTACAGAGTAGAAAGCGAAGGCACCCCACGACAAGCTACTCGGTGACTGTGCGTTCGCTGAATTGGAAATAATAAATGAGGCAAGGTCACACACTTGTGACCCCAGCCTGCAGGTGGCTGAGGCTGGTGGTGCTTGATGGGCTCGAGGCCAGCCTGGGCTATTTAAACAGAGGACCTACTCTAAATGGTGATGATGACTGACGGCTGTGGTGATGGCTGTGGTGATGTGGTGATGGTGGTGGTGATGGTGATGCTGGTGATGGTGATAGTGGTGATGGTGATGGTGGCGATGGTGGAGGTGATGGTGATGGTGGTAGTGGTCATGGTGGTGGTGATGGTGGTGATGGTGATGGTGGTGATGGTGGTGGTGATGGTGGTGGTGGTGGTGGTGATGATGGTGATGATGGTGATGATGGTGGTGATGGAGGCAGTGATGGTGGTGATGGTGATGGTGATGGTGGTGATGGTGTTGGTGATGGTGGTGGTGGTGGTGGTGTTGGTGGTGGTGATAGTGGTGATGGTGATGGTGGCGATGGTGGTGGTGATGGTGATGGTGGTGATGGTGGTGGTGATGGTGATGGTGGTGATGGTGATGGTGGTGATGGTGATGGTGGTGATGGTGGTGGTGGCAATGGTGGTGGTGGTGGTGATGGTGGTGATGGTGGTGGTGGTGATGGTGGTGATGGTGATGGTGGTGATGGAGGCAGTGATGGTGATGATGGTGGTGATGGAGGCAGTGATGGTGGTGATGGTGATGGTGGTGGTGGTGGTGGTGATGGTGGTGGTGATAGTGGTGATGGTGATGGTGGCGATGGTGGAGGTGATGGTGGTGGTCATGGTGGCGATGGTGGTGGTGATGGTGGTGGTGATGGTGATAAAATGGAAAGTAGAATTGTGTTAAAAACAAGGTCAGACCTGTCTCGTTGCAGCTGTTCAGGCATCTCTGCTCACCTGTTTGCCACAGACTTTACAGATCTGAAGAAGCAATGTCTCTGTTTCCTTTTCAAGCGGACCCTGGACCATCAGGGTGGGAAGTCTTTCCACCGACACAACAACAGAGCCATTAGCTGGGTGGAGGCAGCGGGAGTGCAGGGCTACCCTCAGGGTAAGCTGCCACCATGCTCAGGAGTGCAGCAGGGCATGCTGGCCAGGGACTGCTACAGCTGGGCTGGAGACTGGAATCCCCCGTGGAAGGAGGGCGCCGAGGGAATCGTGGGCCCCTTACCCGAAGCCACCCCTCCCAGCAGCGGAGTGAATTCTGTCCTGATTGCATGTGGCCTCCGGATCCCTGGGAGCGGGGAGAGGACACAGGGTGGGTAGGATTAGAGGAGCAGAGTCAGCCCATGTGTGGGGTGCCAGCATTTCAGCGTGTCTGCTTTGAAGTCACCCCACCTGCCATGTCCTCACCCGAGCTCTGTAAGTACACTCGATAACCCATTGTTTCTCGGAGTGACCATTGGTGGAATTGCACATTGGTGTGTGGGTGGAACTGTAGGAGAAAGGGCACATTTCCCCCTAGACAACAAAGTTTACTAATAGCAGGTGAAGGTTAGACTATTGGGCTCCATGCCATCCTAGACTTTTACCTGAACAGCCACATTGTTATTTAAACATTTCCAGGGATCGGTGAGATGCCTCAGGGGAGAGAGCTGCTTGCCACCAAGCTGTGTACCAAATTAATAAATAACAATTGAAAACCCAGCAGGAGGGAGGCTCTAATATTCTACACCGTGGGAAGACACCTCGAAGGGAAGCAGCAAGTGTACATCAGCCAGCTTACAAGAGGATGGGGACAGACGTGGCGCTGAAGGCGCCGCAGAGCAGAAGCAGATGCTCTATGGGAATGCTGCAAAGGAGCCACCAGACCAAGCTCCTGTAGGAGCAGGTTCCAGCTGGCCTTCTGCTGGAGCCGGCCAGCTGACCCAGGCTTGACCTACCCAATGGATGAAAGAAGATGATATAAAAGCGAGTGGGCCAGCAGCGCTGGGGAGGCTGAGGCAGATGGCTGGGAGTTTGATGAGCTCAAGGTCAGCAGAGTTACATAGTAAGAGCCTGATCTCAGAAACAAGCAGAGTAAAACAGAGACCAAACACAGGCCTGGTGAGGGGGCTAGCGGGTCAGGGTGCTTGCTCTCAAGCTTGATGACCCAGGTTCTAATCTTGAGATCTCCACTTACATGCCACAACAGGCGTGCCCTCCTCCCCAGCCACATAAATAATAAATAAATGTGAAGTTAATGAAACTTAGCAAAAGGAACAGTGCATTCTGCAGTGGCATTGACTTAAAGACAGCCAAAGGTAGACAGGAAAGTAAAGAATTCTAGAGCAATGTTCAGGAGGGGTGACAGAGAAGGGACCCCTGAAACTATGACACTGAACACAGCCTCAACTGAACCCCTTACATAGCCCTGGATCAACCTGAATAGCTCTCTGCTGACACCTGCCAGGGCAACCAGAATGTCCAGCATTGTCTATGCCACATCAATGGACACCCAGGGCTCACTGAATGTTCCTCCTGGGACACCCTCCCTTGACTTCTGCTTCCCTCCTATACTTTAGGCTATGCTCACCAACAGCCGGCTATGTTTGCCTTCAAACCTGGTCACATCAGCCGTGGCTGCCATTTTAATTTATTCATGCAGGTTAAAAATAGTTTTATTCAGGGGTCTTTTATGAGACTGTTTCTCCAACCAAGAACCATGTATAGATATAACCTAGAACCCCTGCTCAGATGTGGCCCATGGTAGCTCAGTATCCAACTGGAGACCCTAGTAAGGGGAACAGGGACTATTTCTGTCATGAACTCAATGGCTGGCTCTTCGACCCTCCCCCACACACACCCGGGAGGAACAGCCTAGCTAGATCCCAGAAGAGAACATTGCAGCCAGCCCTGAAGAGACAAGATAAGCTAGGGTCAGATGGAAGGGGAGGAGGTCCTCCCCTATCAGTGGACTTGGAGGGAGGCCAGGAAGGAGATGAGGGAGGGATGGGGGAGAGTGGGAGGGAATGAGGGAGGGGGCTATGACAGGGATACAAAGTACCTAACCTGTGATTAATATAAAAATAAATAAATTACATTAAAAATAAAATAAAATAGTTTTATTTACTTGGATGAGTGTGTGTGTCTTTCTGTGTGTGCATGGTACGAATGTACAGGTACCCAAGGAGGCCATAAGAGGGCGCTGAATGGCCTGAGGCTAGACTTAACAGTTGCTGGGAACTGAGCAAGGGTTCAAGTGAGCTCAACTTTGGAGCTGTCTCTCCAGTTCCGTTCTTGATCTTTTTAAATTACTGAAAAATTAACAGTTCAAGACTTTCTACTTTTGTAAAACTTACTGAAGCGCTTTCTAACTGCTGGGCTTTGAGGCTGGACTCGGGAAGAGCACTCACCTTGCGTCTGGGACAGCTTACTGCCACCAGTTGACTTACTATCTGCCCCGGAGAGCCAGACAAAGAGTAGACTATTAAATGATCCCAAGGTGACCCCAGAGGGCAGTCAGCTGAGCACAAGGAAAGCATGTGACTTTGGGGGGAGGGGACAGCAGGCTGCTTTTGATGCCAGAGTTGGAGGGGGGAAGTCAAATTTGACCCTAATTTTTCATGACTGTGGATAGTTTCCACATCAAGAATTTAATTTGCTGATCTGGTATTTCTTTTTCCTTTGGGAAATAATTTCTTCAGGAAGAACCTGTCTGGAGAGGCAGAATGCCAGCAGGCGTTAGGTACAGGCACCGTACAGCCTGGTGTTTTGTCCCTTTGTGTTTATGTGTGTGCACGTGTGCACACATGTTTGTATGCATGCAGGTACACGTGTGTGAATGCTTGCAGTCGATGGCAGGTTTTCTTGGTCGCTCTCCTTCTCTCCACTTTGTTCCCGAGGCAGAGTCTCTCGATGACCCCATAGCTCACTATTTCCTGTTTAGCTAGGCAGCCTGCTCGAGATTCTGTCTCTGCCTCCTGAGTGCTGGGCCCCTGGCAGGCTGCCACGCTTGGCAAGCTTGTAGGATTCTGGGGATGCAAACAACGGTCCCCACCTTTCTGGAAAGCACTCTCTGCCCTATCTTCTGCCGCTGCAGTCTGGGATTGTGCGGGTAAAAACTGTGAGGTGCCACAGTTCACCAAACAAGTTGAGAAAAATGACATATTTCTTTCCAAATTCTTGAAGTCAAAGGCCTTGAGATGTTTAAACAGAATTCTGGGGAGTGAAGGGGAGCCAGACCAGGCAATTCAGGGAAAACCTCTTTAAACAGGGTCGTTTTATTTTGCTTTTCGGTTGTGGTTAAACCTTGTGTAAGGAGTCTTGAAATAAATTCTGCGGTTTCTTGTACATTGTGACGTGTTCAAATCTTGAGAGACAAGTGGCTGTCAGTGTGATTATATGTGTGCCTGTCTCCGACTGCTGGACAGTGTGGGTCTCAAGGGACAGTCTGTCTCTCTGCTCTGCTCCTCCACTCCCTTACACTGGCTCACACTGCCCTGTCCTCTGGGGTCTCCTTTCCCCTTACTCAGCATCAGTCTGTTAATTATGTGCCAGGAACTCAATAACCCAGCAAGATAAATGTGCTCCATCTGATTAACTGCAGGCTCCAGGCAAGGGAGGCAGATGCAGAAATGCAGGCTGCATTTGCCACTCAGGTCTGAAGCCACACAGGGTCCAGGCTTTGTCTGCTGTTCCTCTCCCTTCTCTCCCCCCACCCCCATGGAATCCACTGCTGCTCACCAGCACCAGAGCCTGCCTAGCTTGTACTGTGGGGCATGTCTGTCTGTTTTTATGCCTCACTGCGTGGGTCAGCATCCCCCCAAAACACTTTATCACACTCACAGTGTGGGACATTGGGGAATCCCTCTAAAGTTGAGATCCAAGCACAGCTTGCCAGTGAAAGCATACCCCCGCCCTGTGCTTTTGGTTCTCTGGGGGTATTCCAAGAGAACATGGTGCTCTCAGCAATAACTCATTCTTAGGCCCCACTAAATTTGGGGGGTTGGGGGAGGGAGGTTAAAGCTGGAGTTACTTTCTGGTCATTCCTGTTAAATTTTGCGTACAAAAGACTTCTGCTAAGTTTTTGTTTTATTTTTTAATTTCCCCTGAGAGGTCCTATAAACCTCTGGTGTTGGTAGATCCTGTTACCCCACATTTTTGTTTGACACATGGTCTTACTATGTATGTCCCTAGATGCCCTGGAACGTACAGAGATCCTCTTGCCTCTGCCTCCCGAGTGTTGATTGAATGCATGAGCTAGAGATTTGTCTTATTGCCTTATTTGTGTATGTGTGTATGAGAGAGAGAGAGGGAGTGGGAGAGAGAGAGAGAGAGAGAACACTCGCTCACCTGAGTGCAGCTGCCCTTACAGGCCAGAGGTGTTGGATTTCCTGGATCTGGAGTTATAGGCCACCTGACATGGGTTCTGGGGATAGAAGTTGTGTTCTGGAAGAACGTCACACCCTCTTAACAGCTGAGCCAATCATCTAGCCCCAGTCACCTCACAATTTTATACTCAAATATTAAACACTTAAAGGCAAGTGACAGCCATCACTATTGCCTCCTTAAAAGCATTACAATGTCACAACACTGAAATGGCTGGCTCTCACCCAGCCCCACCAATACCTCAAACCAGAACGATCCATTTATCACACACATTTATGGACGTTACCTTACGAAGCAAGTGTCGCCTCCTCAGGACATGTTTAACTGCCAGGAGAAACAAGCCCACGCGCTGTATAAAAAGTAGGTCTCGACCTACACAAAGAACTACAGGAACCAAGAAGTGCTGCGAGCAGGAGAAAAGGTCTTCCCCAGGGACTCACACACCGAGTGGTCATCCCTGAGAACACACACACACATACACACGCGTGACATTACACAGACTGAGCAGGTTGTATTTAGGAATATAGGCATATGTACATATATTCATGCAAAAACAATCGGTAAAAAGAAAAGCCGTAAGTTTGAAGAGCAAGGAGGGAGGATTCAGAGGGAGAGGAGAAAAGAGGGAGATGTAGCTAAATTATAATGTCAACATTTCTTAAAAAGAAGGGAAGAAAGGGCTCACTCGCTATGGGAACTGACCTGGTAAACTGGTCCCTAACGGCTGAAAGGCGTCAGATGTTGCTAATAACAGCACACAGCATTCTGGAGGCTCAGGAATCTCATTCTGCATTGGGTTGGAGCCTCTTCTCCTCATCTGAATTAGTGCAAACTCAGTAGCTCTTGTCTGAGGATATGCAGATAGGTGGTGTGTTCCCCGCACGGGTTTACTGTCTCGTTTAGTCGGGGTACATGATGAAGATGATTAATTATGTGGAAATGCTGAGGAGGAACACATTCAGACTCAACATGTGCCTCTGAGTTTGTCAATCAATGATCTCAGATACCATCTAAGGAAACTTCTCAAAGCGTATAGTTGCTCCAGATGAACCTTAGAAAAAGTTCCTGGTACTGAGGAATCTAGCTGCTCGCTTCAGTCCTCTAGGAATAAACAGGCAGGTGCTGCCTCGGGCCATGGCAAGGGCCCTGCTGGAGAGCTCGGCAGACAGCACAGCTGTTCCAGCATTCCTTCCCTGATGAAGACTTTGGTAACAGGGATTATTCAGTATTTAAATACTAATTTATCACCCCCCAAAGAAATGATAAACATGTGGACCCTTGAAATTCAGATCGCTATTTTCTTTGCTCCAGTGTCTAAGCGAGCGTGGTAAAGTCAGGTTGCCGGGGTTAGTCGCGGTACTGGGAGCGATGACTCAGCAGGTAAGGGCACACGCTGCTCTCCAAAGGACCCAGGTTTGGTTCCCAGCACCCGTGTGGCAGCTCACTGACAGCTCCAGCTCCTGGGAATCTGATGCCCTCTTCTGGCCTGTGCCATCACGAGGTGCACACACGGTGCCCAGACATATCTGCAGAGACATAAAATAAAACTAATACATGTTTTTAAAATTAGGAAAAATCATCCAACCTATTGTTTGACGTCGAGAAATCCAAGCCACTGTCTGGGGTGAGTGAGACCCTCACTTCTGGAAACAGGGCATGGTGACATGGCTTTCAAATTATGCTTGGGAAAAACAGCCTAACAACTCCATGTGAAAACCTTTCCATTTGTGTTCCTACTATCTTGTAATCATGAATCTGGAGGGTGAGACTGAAGGTTAGAGCTTTTTACAGCAGCCTTGAAAAGTCTGAAAACAGAATAGAAAGCCATCAGCCATGTCGATCAAAGATTAACAGATCACATGGAGCTGTTTCCCAGAGATTAGCCGTGAGTGGTGGAGGGCTGTGTTCAGTCAGGAGCACAGGCCTCGGCATACTCCCTTCCGCCGTGCCTTGCGTGCACTTTTTTGAGGGAACGTTTGCACAGAGGGTCGCTAAGATGACTTAGCTTTAGGGTTCTTTGTGCACGTGTTTGTGTCAGTAAGAGGCATCATTTTAAAATCTGGTCGATACTGGACAGCCTTGCCCTGAGCCACAGAAGGGGGAAGGAGAGGACTGACTCCTGTCCTCAGGCTGCAACAGGTACGCGGTGAGCACAAGCACTCCATGAGCCACTGCGCAGCCGCAGGGAGGGACGCTTCATGTGTGGGGGTGGAGACGCCTTCCCACTCCCCTTCCCTACCCACTCTCCACGTTCAGAGCTGAGCAGCCCTTCATGTCTTTACAAGGAACCCGAGAGTAAAACGGTAACCACAGAGCCCGGGCGATCCATCCAAGCTCCAGGTTTGCTTTGATGCAGAGGAGTCTGGGACAACACCTGACATTCACACATGCACAAATATTTTTGTGTTTTAACGTACTGTTCATGAAGTTTTCTGTCCCTCTCCACTAAAAGCCGAGCTTCCAATTAATTGAAAATCACTTTAGTTTTGTTGCTTTTACACTGTGTGTTTTGCTTATGTGTGCCTGGTGCCCATGCAAACCAGAAGAGGGCTCTAGAGTCACAGACAGCTGTGAGGCACCACGTGGGTGCTGGGAATCAAATTCAGGCCCTCTGGAAGGACAGCGGGGCTTTTAACCACTCAGACAGCTCCCCAGACCCACCATTAATTTTAAGCAAGAAACGATCATTTTGAAATGAGATTCAAGTGACAGCAAACAACTTAAATAATGGCTAATGTATGGAAGGTGCTCACCCAGCATTCTAAGTTCATGAACTGATGCAATCGTTAACATATTTTGAGTACATTAAATATCGTCTTTATTTTTTAGTTGAGAAAATTGAAGAACAGAGAGATCAGGTAACTTGCTGAAAACCACACAGCTGGCAAGCGATGGAGCTGGGATTTGAAATCACGAAGCCTGGTCACGGGTCTTTTGCTGTTGAGTGTTTCCTTCCCTGTGGAAAATGCTCCACAGGCCTCAGTTTGTATTTTTCAGTCCTATCCTAATTTATCCTAATTTTTCAACAGAACAGTGTTATTTGACCAAGTTAAGGGCAAAGGATATAAACATTTTTCAGCGTGAAGGAAAGAGAAAAGCAGGGTGAATCTTAGCTATTTTCTAATGTATTTCTTGAAATTAAATTTGACTTTACAAAACTCATTTTTTCAGACTTTTTTCCATTCTTCCTGGCACTCAAAAGAACAATGGCTTCTTTCTATTCCTATTAAAGCGAGGCTTGTAATAGATGAATGAGGGCAAATTTTCCCATTTCTTTGACAAGTCCTGGCTGCAGCTGTGTCTCCTTTCCCTCTCCCCCTGCCTTCTATGATCAAGAACAGTGATGACATTATTCTCTGTTGTCCAGAAAAGCACAATAAAAGCCAATCAAACATAAAAGGATAAGAAAGAAGAGAGTAGTCAATGCACTCGTTTATACCTGGGTTCTGTCTCATCTAGTCGGTCTTGTGTAGACACTAGAGGCCGCAGCACACAGGGGCATCTCTCACCATCTTGGTGTCTCTGTAATGGAAAGCGGTAGTAATGGTATTTGGATAAAAGCACTGTCGTAAATGTGTTAGAGTTTTGTTACCATGATGAGTACAAGAGGGAAAGTATTTGCAATGAATAAAAGTTCATGCTTCTCACAGCTTCTCTCCATGCTCTTCAGGCTCCCCTGCTCTTAGGGCCGTGTTGAAAACCCATGGCAGAGGGCGGCTGCTCACTTCCTGTTTGCCAGGGAGCAGGAGGAGTAACAGTTAGGGGCCTGGGCAGGCCACCATGACCTGCTTCCTTCCACAGACCCTCAATTTCCAACAAGCCACGCGGCAGGACTGGAGTCCCCAAAGTCTGCTCTGGAAAGGCTTGCCTGACACACCACAATGGAGCCTGGCTAGTCTAAGGTCTCTCAGTCCAGCCACACTGCCGGGCCAGCAGAGTCGCATAACAAACTTAAACCCAGATTGCCTGACGCTGGGGTGAACTGAACTGGCTTTCCAGTCACCCAGAGGTCAGCAAGGGAAAGGTCCGTTTACACCAGGTAACACAGTGTTCTTTCTCTTTAATGTTCTTCTGTATGGCTTGACACCTAAAAAGAGCTTTAGGAGTACAACAAAAATTTAAATGCCAGGGAAGGTTTTGTGCAAACCACATTGGTGCATGGCTATGCCTAACGGCCTCCATGGGCTGCTGTATTTTCCATCCCCAGAGAGCAGAGGCTCAGAGGCATGTGCAGGGACACGGAATTTACAAGTTTACCAAAGCCACAGCATTGCCTTTATCATCTTCATTATTATAAAGACAGCAGCACAATTATCCTAACCCGAGTTATCCTTATGTGAGCTTTTTGTATATTTGCCATTCACTATAATTCATTTCTAGTGAATCTTTTTTTAATCATCATTAATATTTAATTAAATGTTGGCAGATTCTTATTTGTTCTGTGTTGTGCAATGAACACCACCATCTCAATCATCAAATTCATGAATTAACAAATGTATTTTGCATGCCTTTAGCACATATATCTGCAGGACATTATACGGATGGTATTGAACACATAAATATGGAATGTATTAGCTCTGCCAGACAGAAGAATGAATACAAGCTGATGTAGTAGAAGTCATGGGCCAGGGTGATGGTAACAGTTATGAAGTAGAAGAAAGTGGAGTAGAAAGGCCCATGGAAATGAAAACAGCAGCACAGAGCAAGAAGAAACGGAATATAGTGTCATGGGCCGAGCCACACGGCTCAGAGGGTCAAGGCTTGCTCCAGAGTTTAAGGAACTGTGATCTAGAGCTCAGGAAAACCCTCCAAGGTGGACACTATGGCAACAAGCAGTTTTTCAGGTAAGAAAGTTGGAAAGTGCTGTCCCCTAAGCCGGTCACATCAGAGGAGGGGCTGGCCATACCTTGGGCTGGGCACAGATCTCCAGGTTGTAGGCTGAGCTTTTGGGCACGCTCCCTACCCACTGGGGCCTGCAGAGCTGCCCCACTCCTGAGCACTGCGGCGGGCATGGCCCCGGGAGACCCAGGGGCTGGGGCAAGCCATCTGTCACCGAGAATTCTGGCCACAGCGTTCGATTTTGAATCCAGATGGAGGGGAAGGTCTGGACAGTGACTTCACAGGGTAAGGGTCCGAATGAATGACAGTGTTGGTGAACACCAGCTGAGTGCTGTGAGCCTGGACACGTTGTCTGGAGTCTGGCCTCGCTAACAGCTTCGCACTTGTCATCCGGGATGGAGGGTAACACTGGGGACCGAGAAACAAAACACTTAAAATTTGTGTAAGGGGTACAGGCATGGCTCAGCGGGTAGGAGCAATCCCGCTCCTCCTGAGGAGTCCAGTTCCCAGCACCCGCCCTGGGGGCTCACAACCGCTGAACTCCTGTCCAGGCCCCCACAGCCTCTTCCGGGCTCCGCGGGCGCAGCACACAACCCTGCTCTCGGCAAACACCGTCACACACAGTTAAAAAGGAAAACAACAATTTTAGTCTGTGACAAAACCAAACCAAAACAAAAACATTCTTTTGCCCCAAAACATAGATGCAATTATGCCTCAGTTTATATTTCTAAAGTTTAGTTTTTAAAAATGGTTTTCTGCTTTGATAAAAATCTCCTGTTTCAAAGAAATTGTAAGGGTCCAAAGGACTTGTGTTTCTGCTCAGCAAGCAGGAGAGATCAATGCTTCTTTTTTTCCGAGGAGAATTTATTTTACTGCCCACTTAAATGTGTCAATTATTAATTCAAGTGAAAATTACATATTCAATATACAGCACAACCGCTTCCTGAAATTGGTTTATGAAGTGGACAGTCCATAGGAACCAGAACTGTTGCTCCCCAGAACCGGTGGAAGTTCCTTAAACGGGAAGCAGAGGTATCAGTGAGTGAGGAAAGAAGAGGGAAGACAACTCACAAGAGGTTGTTCAGGGGCTTGGGGAGGTGGTTCAGTAGTTAGGGGCACAGGCTGCTCTTCTGGAGGACCAGGGTTCAACTGCAAATGCCTTCGGTGGCTCAAGCCCATCCCTATCTCCAGTTCCAGGGGATCCTATGCCCTGGTGTGGAATTCGAGGGATCCGGGTATGTGTGTGGCACACTTACACATACGCAGGCAAAACACTCACATGAAATGAAGTAAACGAAGCCAAAAGAATTTTTAAAGAACAATTACACAAACTCAAAATATTCTTAATGCTCTGAGAAGGGCAAACAAATCAGTCATGTCTCTAGAAGGAAGACAAAGACCCAAAATAAAAGTAGCTGAACTATTAATAATTAATAATAATTAACAAATTGTCATTTATTAATAAATATTTTGTTTATGTTATTATATATCATATTGCATATTCTTACATTATATTATATAACATAGATATACAACTAATAAATTAATTGTTAATACATAATAGATAACTACTAAATAATGAAGAAATATGCGTGGGATATTTAAAATTTGGAAAAAACCGGGATAGCGTTTTCTTTTTAAGATTTATTTCTTACACAGCAAGCACACTGTGTGCGTGTGCACACGCAGTGCCCTGAGAGGGTAGAGTTGGGCATCAGATCCCAGAGCTGGCGTTGAGGGATTTGTGAGCTGGGTAGTGTGAGCTCTGCGAACTGAGCTCCGGAAGTCTGGGGGAGCAGGGAGCTCTTCACCATTGAGCTATCTCCCCAGCAAGTGTGAGAAGCATCCGAGGCTGGGACGAGGCTCAAAGGAGAAGTACTGCTCCAGGAAGTACAAGGCTCTGATTGGTTCATGGAACCGTACTCATCACGTGACACACATACAGTAAGATGCACACACACATTATCACATGTGACACACATATAGTAGGATGTATGCACATTATCACATATGACACATATACAGTAGGATGCACACACATTATCACATGTGACACATACAGTAGGATGTACACATGCGCACACACACAAACGAATTTCTTGTGCTGTCTTTCGTTTGAAGAAGGAGACAGCTTTTGGTGAGGAGTGAGGGTGGTGCCTGGGAACCGATGGAGACGCACACGGCAGCCCCTCAGGAAGAAGCCGACTCTGCCACACTCTTCCTGCCCCCTCCCCCCCCCCACCCCAGTGAGAGCTCAGCTCAGTCAACATTCTCACTTTGGCTCTTTGCGACTCTACACGGAGAACGGAGCAAGACCCACATGTTCTGTTGCACAGAACTTTGAGGCAACACACAGATGTTGGTGTAAGCTGCTACCCTCTGGTGATTTGTCACACGATGTGGAGAAACACGTTGTGTTACATGTAGGCAGACAGGGTTGCTGGCCAAGCCATGGGAGAAGCAGCCTTACCTTGCCCTCCTGCTGAAAGCGTCCCCTGGCTTCCTTCACTCTGCTATGCGCTTGCTCATGTGCTAGCTTGCTGAACCGGGGAACAAGATGGAGCCTCAAGTCTGCCTCAACCTTGACTTTCGCTTGCTAGAGCAGGAGTTAGCTCCACAGGTGCTGAGGTCTGTCTGCCCCAAGCAGTGACATCACGTCCGCAGGAAGAGCCTGCGGACCACACTTGGACCACCACACTTGGAATTCTTTCATTTAGCGGGGTCACCCCAATAAACAAAGCTGTCCCACAGGCGTGAAGGCTTCCTGGGGCAGATGGTGCACAGCTTGTCATGAGGTCGCTGGGAAAGGCAGAGAGAGTGCTGACCCACCCAGGCGAGGGTCTGCCAAGTGTGTGCCGTCCGTCCCCATGTTCACCAGGGGCTCTGTGCTGCTCATGGATGCCTGAGACTGGGTCCCTAGACCCACGTATAAGCTGGGTGTGCTTGCTGATGTCTGTGCTCCAGATGCTGGTGGGATGAGGACGGGGTAGCGGGAGAGAGGAGGACACTTGGAGATTGCTGCTAGCCGGTCCAGACAGTTGGCGCCTCTGTTCAGTGAGAGGTTCTGATTCGAGAACAAGCATAGCGGAAGACACATCATCAACTGTGGCCTCCACACACGCTGGCATTCACACGCTCAGAATCAAACATGGACACAGATCTCTGTCTTTGTCTCTCTCTGTCTCTCTCTGTGTCTCTGACTCTGACTCTCTCTGTCTCTGTCTTTCTCTCACACATTGACATGAAAACAAAATCGGGGTTACACCTCCTGAGGAGTTGCTTAGAAGACTCCATGATTTTAGAGATTTGAATTATTTGCAGACAAACACATCTCTCTATCCATCCTTTCCTGTTCCTGTGTAAGCAGATTTGATGCTCAATATCGGCGATAAAACCACTCAGAACAGTTACAGCTGTGTGGCGGCTGGAGGGAGGCAGAGGCCCTGGGAGGAAGCATCTTAGGAGGAGGACACTCTCCTGGTTTCCCTGGGGGTTGTGTCAGGAATTGCAGCTTGCTCCTGTGTTCAAGCTCTCCAGCCCTTTCCCCATCACTGAGCTAGTTCCACACCAATGCGCATCTTGTGAGCTGTCACCCTGGTCTGTGATCGAGGTCCCTCGGGCCTGCAGTGGGTTGCTGTTGTAGAGGTAGGTCCTGCACCAAGGAGGTCATTCTGATTTCTGCAGCAAGAACAGTTTGGTATTACCTTCAGAACCCACTTAGAGCGACTGTGCTGAGCTGGTAGGTTATGACTGAGGGACACAGACATAGAATTTTTGAGCACCATCGATGAAGCTGAAAAGAAGATCTGACCTGGAGAAAGCAGCCATCTTTTAGTGGAAAGAACGCAGTGACTTAATTTGGGGGTGGGAGGGTGCAGGGATGCTCCAGAACACTCTGCTGGGATAGTGTGATGCACCAGGGAATGAGGGGCCTCCATGTGGACAGGAACCAGAGTGCAGGTCCCGGATTCTCGGGGAGTGAGGAGGAGCTGGCCCTCAGGACGCTGCTCTGTCTGCTTTGCTATCAGCTCTGCTTGTTAGAGCAGCCGAGTTAGGAGGTTTGAGTCCTCAGGGGATGGCCATGAGGCAGAGGCCTGGCTCTGACACCACTGGGGAGGTTGAGCAGATGCTGGGCAAATGCCCAGCACACCTTCCCCCATTGTTCCCTATTCCTGTGTTGAAACATGGGCTCTCGGGGGTAAATCCAGCCACATCTCAGAAGAGCAGAGATCAGGCACTTTGCTCCTTTTTAGTTTAGCCTGAGGCCCCGGCCCAAAGAATGGTGTGGCCTTTCAGGGTGTGCCCTCCCCTCCCCCTCAACGAATGCTCTCTGGAAACACCCTGACACACACACACACACACACATATGGTGCGTTCATAGTGTCCTAAGAGTTTCGTAACCTTATCACTGTGATAATAACGTGAGATTCCGGCGACCCAGGATGAGAAGGCCTGGCTCTCGGCAGCCAGCAAAGAGCGACATCAAAGGTTACTTTCCGAAGGGCAGGGCGTTACAGGTACTGAATGACTTCAGCAGGTGAGTCAGCTGTCTCCCTCCAGGGTGTAGCAACAAGAGCCAGGACTGAGAATTTCCCCACAACCAGACACTTTTACCCTGTACCCTCCCAGGGCAAGCCCCTGAGAGAAATGGAGGATGGAGTGAGTGAAAAGCTGCCTTTAGGGAAGGCTCATCCTTGTGAAGCAGTGTTTCCTTCTGCAGCTGCAGCTGTCCCTCCTAAGGGAAGCTGACAGCGAGGTCATCGCCAAGGACATGTGCAGGGAGCTGGGCAGGGGAAGATGTGGACTGAGCTCTCGGGCCAGCTCGCTGTGCATTGCTACTGTGAAGTGTGGGTGGTCAGCGAAGACAGACAGACAGACAGACGAGGGAGCTGGTGCCCCTCCTGCCAGATACGCCCACCATGTAACACAGCACAATAATCTCCCTAGTGTCACCCAGGCTGTCGTCCTGAGGATTTCCTTCTAACATCTGATTTTCAGGTGGTGGGAGCTGAGTGCGAGATTTGGCTAGAGTCCACGGTCAGATGGAAAGCTTGAAGCCAGGGGTCTAGTCTGGCAAAGAACCCCGTGTTCCTCCGGACACCTACATGGGCCTCGGTGGTGCACAATGAAGACAGCGGTGGGAGAGGGAACAGCAAACAGCAGAGAACCATGACGTGTCCCTCCAGGAAGGAGGCTGCTGCCCGTTCCCTCCCAAACCGCTGGAACACAGGGGGAAGAGGGCGCAGGCCTGCTGGGTGGGTCACAGCCCTGCTCACTGGGGCCAGCTTTGTGCCTGCCTTCCCTCCTCCCCCTCCCCCCATGCTCACAGACAGGGAGCTTGATCAAAGCACGGAGAGGCAAGGGAAAATCCTGGAGTCTGGAAGCATAAACATTTAAAAACAACACGTGTTTAACAGCTGAGAAATTTAAAAGCATGTATTTACTGGGGGAGGGGGAAGATACACAGAAATGCTTGAATGCATTCGCTTATTGGGAGAGAGAGCGAAAAAAAGACGTTTTCTGTTTCCACTCGGCAAATGGAGTTTTTCAAGTGTATGGGATGTGTCCATGGAATTGACCAAACTCATGATGAGGGGCGGGGATCAGTGTGGCTTGCGGTTTGAGGGGCTACAGTCCACCGTGGTGGGGAAGGATGGGGTGTGCCTGAGAACAGAAGGCAGGGAGAGGTGAATGCTGGAGTGCAGGGCTTCCCTGCCCCTTAGTGTGAGAACACGGATGAGCAGGGTGCTTGCTCCTGGGCTGCACAGGAGGGGCAGAGCTTAGGGTCCAGTGTCCTCCTCAGCTGCTCTTCACAGTACTGAGACAGGGACTTCACCCAACCTGGACCTGTGTCACAAGGAAAAATGGAAGGAGGGGAGGAAGAAAAAACAGAGAAAGCAGAGGGAAGGAAAGAAAAGAAGAAAGGAAGATAGAGGGAAGTGAGGGAGATAGGAGAGGGGCAGGCAGGAAGACATCTCGTCCACTTCCCAGGAGAAGGCTGCTGGAGTGACAGAGTGGCACCTGACCCCACACCGCCCTGTCAGGGGACATTTGTCTCTGCTGTGCTAATGCAGCCACCAGACAATAGCAAAGGTGAGGTCCACCTCTGTGTCACTGTCACTCTAGCACATTTGGAAAAAAAAAAGTTTTTAGAAATAAGTTTCCCTAGACACACCAATTGATGAATTGGTGTAACATATCCCTGCCCCCTCCATTCCTAGAAAACAAAATGAAAATGGGTCTTCTGTACCAGAACAGAAAGGGCTTATTTATTCCGTTCTTTACAGTTGATGGCCCTCAAGGTAATGTCTGTAATTGTTTGTACAAAGGGCTATCACCATAGGTGCCTGGTTGTGTAAAACACACACACACAGAGTGTTTCCCTTTGGTGGGGGAAGTTGTAGCTGCGTCTACATACTCTCACCTGGGTCTAAACAATCACCACATCACCTGAATAGAGGGGCAGAACAGAATGCCTTTAAATGGAGAATTTTATCGACACCATCAGCGTGGGATGCACATTACAGTTTGAGTTTGCATAACACATTGTTAAAGCTGGGAGGAACTTTCTGGAAGAAAACATTTTCACTCCTACATGATGTTGATTTATTTTATAGGTGACTATAACTTTTGGAATCCTGTTAGAGGACTGTCTTTCATAGATGCTTCTAGAACAACCACTCCTGTCTTCTGCCAACAGGCACTCTTAGAAGACTGCATGGTGCCTGTGAGTCCCAGGCATCCTGGCTCTCCGGTGAACTTACGGCTGGGTACAGAGCAGACGTGACTTCATAGGCACAGTCACCTCAGGAACGCATGGATCACAGGGCCTAGTGCTGATGTTACAGCTGGGAAAGAAGAGCTCCGAGACACAGTCTTGGCAGGGTTGTGTTACTATGTATAGAAACAGGCCTGCTTTCTTTCCATCACAGATGAGGCAACCAAGGCAGTGTCCAGATGTGCGTTTCTGGGTGCTTGGGTGCTTTAAAGTGGTTGTCTTCTAGATCACTTTCCAAAACATGCCTTTCCCTCAACACCACAGGATGCTGCTTTGCTAAACAAAGACAGTAACAGATCGTTTTCAGTAAGTGATAAAGACCCCAAGAGCTTGCTTCTTCTCTTCTTCCGGGTGTCCCGAAAGAGCACCTGCAGCCCTGTGCAAGGTCCAGATATGCAGGTGAGGCAGTGAGTGTCTTCTCTGTGTGCCATGAGTCTGGAGACGGTGACAGGCAAAGGGTAGTGTCTTCTGGACTTGACAGAATGGCATCCACAGCTGCTGTGGATGCCTGAACAAGATTTGCACAAGATCAAACGAGTGGACATTCCAGCATGGGGGGTGAGCTTACATGCGCTCACCATAACTGCTTTAGTTAGGGCTTCTTTTGTGAAGAGACAACTGAGGTGGAAGTTTCTGGACCCAGTTTGGTCATGTGATGCTTTGTTGGAGGCTGGTTTGTGAGGACACTTTATGTTTTGTTGTGAGTTCTCATGTGCTAGGGGCATGACTTTGGTCAGCTGAGAACATCTTTGGGTGGACTCTGAGGAGAAGAGATATATAGAGGCCCACACACAGGAGACATCGATGAGTTGATTTCTGTGCTTTGGCAGGTGACTTGGCAGAGGGAAACATCTCAGAGAACTTCTCTGAGTCTTGCAGCTTTTGCTGACTTCATGTTGCTGCTTGGTGCTAACCGTTGGACTGGACTGCTGGTCTCCTGACAACTGAGTCTGATGATCCCCTAACGACCCATTGACCCTAATCAGCAGGAAGTAGATAAAAGAGGACTACAGCCCTTTCTCCTACTAATCTCCTCCCTAAGGTTGGAAGGGAGATAGAGCTGCTTAAGAACCCTAAGAAAAATAGGTTTGGTAAAAAAAAATCTAAGCCTACGGACAATGGCAACTCTTATAAAGTAAAGTTTTTACTTAGGGCTGACTTAGAGTTCAGAGTTTAGCCCATTCTTGTCATGTCGGGAAGCATGGCGGGACGTAGGCAGACATGGTGCTGGAGAAGGGGCTGAGAGGTCTCCATCTGGATCCGCAGGCAGCAGTGATACTTGGCCAGGCTTGAGCATCTGGAACCTCAAAGCCCACCCTGTGACATACCAACAGGCCTCACCTACTCCAAGAAGGCCACCCCTCAAACAATGCTACCTCCTAGTGACCGTGGATGGCTTCTGGAGGCCTCCAGCCTGGCTGAGGAAATGCAGGCCTGGACAAATACACCCCACACATGTACACACATGTACACGCACTCACAGATACACATACACACAAATAAATAAGTTTCTTTTTAAAAAATGACATTTGAAGTTGAAGGTGCCTTTCTACAGAATGGGTTTTGTTCTTTTGATTTGAGCCCCACAGAGAAGACTCTGATGTGATTGGAAGACAAAGGAGCCTATTTAGAATGTGCAGTGAACATTAACACTAGAGCAGGAGAATGACCCAGGGGAGGCAGCCTGCCGATAAGAAGTGCACTATTAAGCTGGCAATCATGGAGAGCAGCTAGCGGCCACTCTTAGGAGAAATGCCAAGAGACCGTGCAAAGACTGGTCAGAATCGCTCCGTAAGGCAAGCCAGGGAGCCTCTGGGGACTGCTAGCTCAGGGCTGCTCCTGAGGGCTGCACCCTCCCTGGACTGGTATATGTAGCCAGATTGGCCCTGAGTTCTGGGAAAAGCCCTCAGGTCAAAGGTGCAAATGTTGGTGGATGGCAGAGGCCCAAACACATTGAAAAGCCAAAGAGTAAAGAGCAGGGAGCTGACAATGTCTGCTGCGTTTCAAGTTTTACAAACCCAGCACTGGGGAGCCGGCTCCTGGATCAGGCTCTTGCTGCGTGAGCCTGAGGAGATGCTTTAGACCTCCCCCATGTCAAGTGTGCTTCCCACACCCCACATGAGCACATCATGCATACAAGGGTCCTAAACTTTTAAATGTGCTTCGTGGTACCTTACAGCAACTCCATGCTCTGCCTCTCCCCACGCCCATTCTCCAGCATGCCTGCTGAGAACCTTTGCTACGACCATTATTTAAGACCTTTTCCCTGGCCGTTTGGTGGTGGCACACGCCTTTAACCCGGCACTCGGGAGGCAGAAGCTGAGTATTGGCATTTACAGTGACTTCTAACAAGTCTTCCTGACTTCCCCTCCCTGAGTCCTCTGACAGCCCTGCATAGACTTTGCTTAAGGCACTTGCCGCTTATCCAAAATAAACACTGGCCTGCGTCTGTGGTTTCTGACAGACGGCCAACCCACCTGCAATGACCTGGCCCTATTCACCTGTGTGTGCCCATCCTTTGGCCTAAAGCCCGGTGTACAGGGACCGATATAACACAGACGGCAGGTGTGCATGGATCCCTTCAGAACAAAACACCAGCGCATTTTAGGCAAATACAAAAACATATTCATTAAGGATGATGAGTATTCTTCCTGAGACAGAACTGTGCAGTCGGCCCCAGTTGCTTTTCTAGTTGACCTGACACACTTGGAAGAAGGGGAACGTCAATGGAAAACTTGCCTTGCTAGGAGGGGCCTCTGGGACGCCTGTGGCAGCACCATCCTGGGCAGGTGAACCAGGAGGTGCACAAAAGGCAGTCGGGGGCTGGAGAGATGGCTCTGTAGCTACCGTACTCACTGCTCTGCCAAGACCTGAGTTCAGTTCTCAGCCCCCACATCAGGGGGCCCACACCATGTGCAACTCCGGCTCCAGGAGATTTGACAGCTGTGGCCCCTGAGGGTACCTGTGCTCACGTGCCCTTACACGTCCATACAATAAAAGATAATAATAAAAATTACATTTGTTTTTTTTTTAAATATCAAAGGAAGGCAGCTGAATGTGAGCCTGGAAGGAAACCAGCAGGGACAGCTGTGCTGTAGGCTGTGTTCAAACCCCTGCCTTGATTGCATTCCCGCCCACGTGAATTCTAGCCTTGGCATTCCGTGATGATGGATGGTGGGCTATGATAGGTGAGCTGAAATAGATCCTTTTCTTCTCAAGTTGCTTTTGGTCAGTGTTTTATCTCAGCAGCAGAGAGGAAACTAGATGCGAGTCCTTTGGAAAAGGAAATGTTCTGCTGATTAAACACAGCTGCCCGCCTTCCACCCACACGAACTTTGACCTGACTCCGTAGGCGATGGATTCAGTTCATATCCCTGAATCAAAATGTCTTAGCTACTCATTAGAGCACGCACTGTGTGTAAACCTGTGATTTGTGTGCCCCCCTTCTGACCCTTCAGAGGACGGCACAGACAGCACTCCCTGTGCTGACCCAAGCTTAGCAGAGACTGACCGTAACTCACATAGCTCACGTTAGAGCGTCAGTGTCTATTGCTGTGATGAGACACCATGACCACAGGCAGTATCATGGTGGGAAGCATGGCGGCGTGTAGGCAGATATGGTGCTGGAGAAGGAACTGAGAGTTCTACATCTGGATCCACAGGCAGCAGGGAGAGAGAGAGGGAGATAGAGAGGGAGAGGGAGAGAGAGAGGGAGAGAGGGAGAGAGAGAGGGAGAGAGGGAGATAGAGAGGGAGAGAGGGAAATAGGAGGGAGAGAGGGAGATAGGGAGGGAGAGAGGGAGAGAGAGAGGGAGAGAGGGAGATAGAGAGGGAGATAGAGAGGGAGAGAGGAAGATAAGGAGGGAGAGAGGGAGATAGGGAGGGAGGAAGGGAGGGGAAAGAGAGGGAAAAGGAGAGAGAGGGGGATGGAGGGGAGAGAGGGAGAGAAGGAGATAGGGAGGGAGAGAGGGAAATAGGGAGGGAGGGATGGAGGGGGAGAGAGAGGGAAAATGAGGGAGAGGGGGAGAACGAGGGAGAGAGAGACTGGGTGGGCCTGCCTTGAACTTCTCAAACCTCAAAGCCCACTCCAGTGACATACCTCTTCCACAAAGGCCACACCTACTAATCCTTCAAATAGTGCCACGAAGCTTTCAGATACATGAGCCTGTGGGTGCCATTCCTATTCAAACCACCACACAGAGTAAAGGAAATTTCTGCACAGTTACATTATTTGTAAAGTGTACTTTTAAAAAGTGGGGTGTTAGTCACGTAGCCTGAGAAATTCTCTTTTTGAGACTTGAGTATAAAATGGGTCTCCAAACTAGGTGTGCTGGCCCCTGCTTTTAATCCAAGAAGCTGGGAGGCAGAGTCTGTGTGAGTTTGAGGTCTAGCCATATAAAAAAGTTCCAGGCCAGGGAGGGTTACAGGTGAGATGCTGTCTCTATTGGAAAGAGACAGAGTGGTTTGGGCATCATCCCACACAGCCAAAGCTGGGAGGTTACTGGAGATGTCATAGCAAACTATAGAGATGATCTGGGAAGTGCAGTCTCCGTTTGTTTCTGTAGACAGGGTTTCTCTGTGTAACCTTGGCTGTCCTGGACTCACTCTATAGACCAGGCTGGCCTAGAACTCATAGCGATCAGCCTGCCTCTACCTCCCTGCATGACTGGGACTGTCCTAAAGCACCCTTCCTCAGGGACCTGGGGCTACGAAGCCCTCTGCATCTGTGACAGGTCTGCCTTAGACTGGATGCACTTGAGGTTTTTTTCTCTCCTATGGATGCAAACTATGGCTGCATTTTAAATTGGATCAGAATAATAGATTCATCTCTATGACTGAGAGTGAAATGCTGTCGTTCTATGATCGGACACATTCCCTTTGGGCTCCACCTGGCTGTCAGTCTGACAGGGGACTAAACTGTATAGAAACTGGGCGCTCAGATCCAAGAGTCAATGCGCTGGCTCACCTGGTGGTCATCACCTTTAAAACGAATCTGAGCAGAGGGTTGGTATGCCAGAGAGAAGCGTTCCCAGGCTACCCTGGACTCCATGCCAGAGTAACAGGAAGCTTTGTGCAGCACAGCCTCTCAGCCGGGAGTTTTTCAGCAAAGCATGGCCTCCCTTCCCCTCCTTTCTCCCCTAGAGAAAACCTGTTAGCTCTTCGTTTGGTAACATATTTTATTCTCTGATGGGTGCTCACAAAAACCAACGTACACAGAGCAGAATTGCTGAGTCGGCCTTAGTGCAAAATGAAGGCACCTCAGCTTGTGTTCACGAAGGGGAGAGAGGAGAGCACAAAGGTGAAAGCATGTTCCAGAATGCTGAGGAATAGTGGGATTTCTGGTCTTTCCTCATAGGAGAGCAGAGGTCGTGTGTGTGTGTGTGTGTGTGTGTGTGTGTGTGTGCACTCGAGCGCGCATTCGATCCTGCTCAGACAGGAGACTCTTCAGCATCTCTCAGTTGCACACTAGGTGCTAATTAAGTTAAATTGTCACAGCCTTGTTTGCTTCGATCTAACGTCTGCTCCCTAGGAGCTGGACACAGTTAAGTGCTAATTTTGTAGACAGGGAAGTCAAGGTAGAGGTGTGTGTGTGTGTGAGGGATGGCCAGTGAGGCCCCAGGCTTTGTGAGGGAACATCGGAGTGAAAACCACGAGTTTATGTGTGAAATCAATGAACCCATGACCATTCACCTCCAGGTAAACAGGCCTCCTGCATTAAGCACACAGACCTTCGAAGCCGGAACTTCTTCAGCAGCGTTTGAAGAGAAAGAATTGAGGAAATAGCACATAGATTTTGACCCCCCAACCCCGTGGGAATATGGTTAACATTCGTGCCAAAGGCTATTCTGAATCCATTCCTTAACTCACTTAGCAACTCAGGGTTAGTGGGAAGTGTCCCCAGCTAATGCTGTGGATTTGGGGCCTCCTAGAGCCAAGGAGCAGGAGGGCAGGACTGAAGTCACAGCCCAGCCCCAGTTCCCCACAGACAGGTGCCCTCGGCTCCCTAAC